>WSUE01000118.1:0-103049 GCA_019633535.1 Tulasnella sp. JGI-2019a
CTCAGGCTCAGCGAAGGCTGTCCTCAACCAATGCTAACTTCCTATCCAATTAGCAGCTCCTATCGCTGTGTGGTGAATGATCACTAAGTGGTTAAACTCTTAGGGGGTGCTTCTTGATGTGTGGGAACTGGGCTTTGCCCAGACACTTGCCTCTTGGCATGCATGTAGAACTTGAACATTACCCCATTTAATGGTGACTTCCTCTCCATGTGTGTAGATATTTGGGCATGTTGAAATGTTGGCTTTTCAAGGTGTGCAGGTAGAATGAACAAACATAACAAATGTTGACTTGGAGACTTGGCATGTTTTGCAAGGTTGGATGTAAACCAGTGGGCACTTGCTTGGTGTGAAGTCACATAGGGCAAATATAGGTGATGAGGGCAAATACAATATGACAATTGCTATGATGTTTCCCTTACTAACAAGTTTCATTGTCATGGTTTGTTGCTGACAACCACTCATTTCAGTCTTTCATGTGATCTTATCAAGGTCCCCATAGATGGGGACCTGACTCAGGAACTGGCAACATCAGACTTACCAGAGTTAACAGACTTAACATTCTAAGAATTACCAATGACATCATTGATGATGCCATTCGAAGCTGCAGCAACTATTATTAGATCTCTAGCATGCAATACTTATTATTAGTAATGGAAAACTAGACTGACTCATCACATGACTCAGTAGGAAGCTGCAGTAGTTATTCTTAGATAGAAGCAGTAACTGCAGCCTGCAGCAGAAGCTGCAGCTGGCAACTGTAGTAGAAGAAGAAGCCACAGTTATAAGATGCAGCAACCACAGCCTGGGAATAACTGCATAGACCTAGAGTATATAAGAAAGGAGATCTGAGCAGGTCTCAGTTCTCCATTCCACCCTCTTATCACCAACCAAGCAAATACATCCTCTATACTCTCATCCCAAACGTTTTATGTGCCTCCTCCCAAATCATCAACAAACAGTGAGTAGGGTTCAGTTGACCTGAGCACCTTTTATCGTGAACTGACATTCATCCTCAAACCAGCTGGTAGCCAAATAACTGCTTGTGTCCAGAACCCAGAACCTATCCATCCTTGCTGACTTGATAGAGAGATGTCAAGATTGTCATGCCTTGCTGGAACTGCATGTCTAGCAGCTGTGTTTGATTCTCCCAACTCCACACTAAGTTCTCAAATGAGCCTTGGCTTACAGAGAGAATATATTTTCCACCCAGAGAGAAATCAATGGAGGAGACAGGCTGTGTATGGCCCTCCATTGCCTTCCCAACACCTTCCCCAATCTTGGCATCCCATAGCTGTAAGGTCCTGTCATCAGACCCTGAGACAATTGTGGTGCCATCAGGAGATATAGCAACACAGTTGACCCAGTCAGTATGGCCCTTCATTGCCTCCCCAATGGCTTCCCCAGTCTTGGCATCCCATAGCCGTAAGGTCTTGTCATAAGACCCTGAGACAATTGTAGTGCCATCGGGGAACAGTTCGTGACCATTGCTTCGCATGTCCCCGGACAATCCTTACACCACCCTCGGCCAAGTGGCCATATTGATGTGAGAGCCTAGTCTCTGAGGGTATGAGTGCCAAGGCGGACAAGTAGATGTGAAGAGTGCTTGCAACGATGGGCTCCATGAACTCCAACATGAATCGGCGGAAATCATAGAGTAAAGACAGGTCAGATCATCTAGTTTGTCTACGCCCTGCAGCGTGGTTCCATCACCCAACGGCGCAAGCGCCGAATCCGCCCTTGGAGCCTGTACATTTATTACTCAATAGTCAGCGACCCACATATGTAATAGAACCAAATGATCCCACCTTCAGCCACGACTCTATCGAGGCGACCATGTCAACCGCTCCGTGAGTCCTTCCCATAAAACTGATAACTTCCAACCAATACATCAACTTTTCACCGGCGAATCTTGCCACTAGATTGCAAACACTTACGCTGCCCACGGCTGTCTGACAAACGTGTGCTGCGACGTACAGGCATGCGTACTGTAGCGCCGGCGGGATTCGTTCGTGTATCCGTTGGCTAAGATCCTAGACCTCAGAGTTTAGGAGGTCAGGATCGAGATCGCAGACGCTGCGCGTCAGGCTTTGCATCAATCGGAAGCAAGCGATTGCCAAACGCTCATGCAGCGAGGCAAGATGAATAAGAAGGCGAGACTCGGACCGAGCCATGTCGGTCAGGTAGTCGACGAAGGATGTGTGGATGAACTGGATAGGCTGCGCGTCTGCTGCCTGCTCGATGCTGTTGACACCTGGGATGATGAGGACGGCTTGAAGGTACCTGAGGACTTTGAGTCGGATGAGGCTGATAAAGTCTCAAAGCTGCTGTCCATCAGGACAGAGAAGAGATCCGAGCGTGTGGATGTTAATCGGCTCTCGTGCAACTACAAGCGCCCCCACGACCTCCCGAAAAAGCCCGATGACTTCAGAACTAACCGTGCCTGGACACGCGCGTTCGATGATCTGCTTGTAGATCTCTTCGAGAGGCGAATGACGATCCGATGACAGGATGCGCTCGAGTGCTGCATCAGGATCGCGCTCAACATCAGGATCCGCGATGATTCGGACGGCAGTGCTTGCGAAGATGAACAGGCCCTGGGACTTGAGTACGAGAGCCTTTCGCTTCTCGTCTCCTGGCCAGTCAGAAGCATCCTCTACCATTGAACTTACCAGCTCAGGTAATTCCTCCTTCAAGAACGCCTCGATGTCTCTATCAACAGATGTCTTCTTCTCGTCTGCGAGCGAGTAGGCCTCGAGCTGCGATTTCATCGGTTCGCTGTCGTAATGTTTCTGCAACCACGGCTCGCCACGACTCGTGATGAGAAACTTGACCGCGGATGGAAACGTTTCGAGATCCCGGCCCACAAGCCGAAGGAGTGTCCCAGCGTACGTCGGGTCGCATTCTTCGAGAGCGTCGAAGATCACGATGAGCGTCGGACACGCACTACCGAGCGATTCCAGCGGTCCTAGGATCAGCTTCTGAAATTGATCACCGGGCGTCATCTGCGCGATATCGGGATTCTCTTCAATGGCTGACGCAATGGCTGGACGAAGTTGGCCAGACTGCCAAGATGACAGCTGGCGCGCGATGATGAGGATAGCGGACTTTTTGCGCGCCTGATCGTCTCGCACTTGTCCAATGTAGAGCACTAGATCCCTGGCATCGTCGACATTTCCTTTAACGGTCCAGTGAAGCAAAGCCACAAGAGTTAGCAACCAAGATATCTATATCATCCATCAATTCGACACACCTCCACGATCTCAATGATCTGAAGGACGGCTCCGGGAATCCCAGAGACGGCTGATTTAAATGGTTCTGGGATCGGGGAGGCCTGAAGCCCAATCGAAAGGGCCGTTAAGCCGAGCTTGGCGACGTCTAACGCGTCACCCATTATAACGATGATCGAGAAGAGTTGTGTGTTTTGTAATAGCAAGTAGTATGGAGGCGACGTTGGAATCACGACTGGTTAGGTGTAAAGAGTTGGCTCGGCGCATTGCGCGCACCACGGTTATGCTTGACACGGACACTTTCGTCTGATACTACCCAACGACCTGTCGGAGCCCCCGAGTCAAAAACAGACATCTTACTTACTTCCTAGCTCGCCACATAACGCCTTCGCCGATGGCCTAAAGTTCATCACGGATACTTCACGACAACAAGGATTCACTCAATGACGACGTTTTCTTTCGCTGCTGCAGTCCCTTAGTTAGAATGCATGGGCGGGACCACGCAGTGCCACGCTAAATGGAGCAATGGGATGGGAGGGGATGAAGAAGTGGATGCCATATAAGAGGTCGATCGACTTGGTATTTGGAGTCCATTCCCCTTCGATCACTCTCTGCGCGACCATCAACCCTCTATAATTCAAGATGACAGCTCGCATAACTATCACGATTACGCTTCTGGCTCTCTTCGCTCCTCGTAGCGTTCTGGATAATATTCAATGGGTCGTAATATCACCACGGATTCAGCTGGATCGTATCTTAACATACGCATGTGGGTTCCTTGAACCCACCTCTGTCTAACCACTTACAACACGTCTCTACCGGAGGAGTAATCGGGATCGTTATCAGTGTCGGTAAGTCGCCCCCTCTTGTAACACACACATAACCTATTTCTTACACCCCACCTCCTTTTCAACGTGGTAACCGTTCTCCTCATCGTCTTCACCGCATCCTACATCATACGTCGCAACCGCGCCCAGTGAACCACGCATAAGCCATCACAGCCCAACGGTCTGGCGAGAATGATCTAATGGTCCACCCAGCTATCGTCTGGGCGCCGAGGCACAAAGTTACGACACTCGACCCATGTTCTAATAAGCTATCCGAACTGCCGCATCATAATCAGAATCAGATGACTGTACTAAATAGGTTGTTCCAGCCGCCAAGTGGTCGCCTCCCCTCAATTGCGTACGTTTCAGTCGAGCCTTGCATTGATCTTCGCTCCTAAACTAGGGTTTCAGCGCGGTTCCGGGAAATCCTATACTGCTGCCGTTAGTAATGACAACTCACGATGCGACCAATCCCAATCTCCCCCGTGGCGAAATCGGCATATCATATACCGTTGATGCTCCAACCTATCTTCCGCAGCTTTCAGTAAGTATGATGTCTCAGTAGCTTTTCAATGACAATGTATAGTCGGCACTTACCAAGATACCCCTCAAAATTAAGTGTCTCGCTGTGTACTTCGGACCTGTTGATTCGGGATCATGCCTTTATGAACCCTAGAGTAGTACAGCCCAACTTGAGCAGATCAGAGCAGAATCTTCTGTGCGCGAGAAGCTGGCCGGATCATACCACAATGATTTGTTTAGAATTTGCTTCTTCTATTCCGACATAGACTCGGTATGAAGCATCTAGTAGGCACGCTCAAATAGATAATCCACACAAGTGATTCGTTTCTGGTTCCCGCTTGATCTAGGTGCGTAGATGAAATGATCCAGTCAAAGGGATCCTTCCTACTAGATCAAATAGTTCAGAATTAAATATGTCTATTCGAGTACTGTATACATCACAAGCAGCATAGCTACAAGGAAAAAAGAAACTAATCGCATAGTTCGTAACATAACTCAAGTCCCGATCTCGTGATCCTTCTCAGAGACGTGTGTAGATCCTTCAGCCTGTGCTGTATCGTCCGAAATGTGCAGAGGGAGGACATGCGAGCTCTGAGTTAACGGGATCGGCGGAGGCCTCGCCTTCGCTACTGCTGCCCTCAGCCTCTCCACTGGAGATGGCGAAGGATGGAATGCCCTAAGCACCTTGACCTTCGCCCTAGTCTCCTGGACCGCCGTCTGGATCTGTCCTCGCATAAGCCTTTCGTTAGCCTCATTCAGCCCAAACCTCTCTACAGCGGGTTTGTTATCAGTATTCGCCCGTTCGATGTAAGAGTGCACCAGCTCGAGGCCAATTGTTGTCTGGATAAAGACGATGTCGTTATCGTCCTTCTCCTTGATTGATACAACTCCGTGTTTCTCGAAGGTTTGAAGCCAAGTTGTGAATGCCTCAATCGTATCGTCGGCCATCCACCCCGACGTATCCGACTCTTTTATATCCGACCCTGACGCGGAGGGCTCGTCGGACGAGCCCGCTTGTGCCTCCCATGCTACGAGGAACAGCGCTCCCGCAGCTTTCACATCTACGTTGCTCCATATGTTCGTGTCGCCAGGCGTGTCCTCTGCCGCTTTCCCTCGCCTCTGCATCATCATGACAAATAGTTCAACGACCCGTCCTCCATCCACCTGCGATACCCAAGCCTCTCGGATCCGTATGCTCTCCGCTAGCCAGATCAGACAGGAGCCTGTCGCTTCGTTGTCTTCTGGGTCCCACTTGCGGTCCGCCTCCAACGCCACTCTCTCCACCTCCCGCACCAGGCTATCATTCTCGGCCGACGATAGGGTCGATGGTCGACGTATATTGAATGCTGCGCCGATTGTCGGAGTGTCCGATCCATGTAATCCCGCATCTGGGGTCGTCACGGTGGGTATCAAACCAATCGCGAAGCCGCCCAACTGTACGTGGCCAGTGGCCATCGACCTCAGATACGTTTGGAAAACGGGCCATCGCTTGTCAGCGGCGACGGATGGACAGAGCGCGGAGTATAGTCGTAGGGATGTGCTTAGCACGCGTCCGACCCTACCATCGCTTGCCAGCCTGGCGTCGCGTCGATCGGTCGAGGTCCATCCAGGGAGAGTGTACTGAACGTGAACGAAGTATCGATAAAGAATGCCTTGGGAGAGCTTTCGTGATTTTGATCCTAGCCCTTGCGCCCACAGAGCCGTGGTCTCTAACTCCGAGGGAACCACATCGTACCATTGCGAGGCAGGTGTGAGCAGGATGTGGTTAAGGAAATCGACGAGCTGGTCCTGACAGTCGGTGAAGATGGATGAGTCGATGGAAGGTTGAAACACCTCGCGTTGGATGCCAAACAGAAGTTGAATGTTGGAGTTTAATGCGGAATGTAACTTTTGGAAGAACAATGGATCCGCTTGACGGCTTTGTCGCAGGATCTGATCGTTCGACCCGTGCAATGTCCTCCCGTGGACCAGAAGTTGTCTCTGACAAAGTAGTAGCGGGGAGTATATGGACTCGGGAGGTTCAGAGTAAAGCGACGAGAAAGCTTCGAGGACGTCAAGAAGACCATCGGCGAGTGAGTTCCTATAAGACATGTGTCAGTGTCCACTCCCGACTGATTAGGAAAGTCGAAAGACCTACTCGGTACGTATGATCCAAGCGCTCTTTGCCCTCTCTAGAGGCAGCGGCGGCGTGATCGGTGGGTGGCCGTGCAAAGTAGTCGACTCTCGGATCATTAGCGACAGCACCCTGGCCGCACAGCTAACGTACGCGACGTCCACCTTCACCCCCTTGATAGAGAGTGTAGTATTGATCTCGTCGATTTGGCGTTGTGTGTCATTCCATTTCCTTGCGTTGATAGGCGCCATAAGGATACAATGGTGGAGGTAGGTAGAAGCCGCCTGACCCTTTCTGCTGCTTCGGTGAAGACCTTCACGGAGAGTCCCCTCGACTGCGGTCAATCTCTCTGGAGGTGGTTGGGACCTCGTCCAGTAGAAGACGCTTGAGATCGCCAGCAGGTGTGTCATCAACTCTTCCGACTCCAGCGACGATGGCAGATTTAGCAGCCAAGTCAGGTTGCCGAATTTCAGAAACACCGCGCACATTCCATCCGCAGTAAGTACCGGGGCCGCGAGCGCCACATGGGCTACAGCCTTCGCCATCGTGACGGCGCTGGCCATCCGATCGGGGGTTGGATCGTCATGAAGCGCTAGGAGTGACGAGCTGAACCGAAGTAATAGGAGCCGAAAGGCGTTCCTCGGAGCGATGAGTTGCATGGATTCAAAGTCGGAGATGAAGGGGATGTTTTGAGCGATCGTCAACATATTGTCGTTATCGGGCGCCGTCTCCGCCATCCAGATCGCCGAGTGCGTGTAGATCTTGTCGATATGGTTGTCCCTTGGCTTCCTTTTCTGCAGGGAAAGTATTCTCCAGATACGAGACCAAGCTCGTTTGAAGGCGTTCGGGATGGTAAAGACGACAGTATCGCGGATGAAGCGGCCTGCGGCTGGGAACGCGTCCAACACAACTCTCAGACCCCTGTTCCATACACGATTCAACTCATCCCCTATTTGGCGAAGTAGCTTGCGACCGCGAGTCTTGGCTCGACGACGCAATTCATGACGGCGTCTGAAAGTACCCGCTGCGTCGGCGAGTAGCTCCTTGGCGCCGTCGACATACTGATCCCTATGAGAGGCAGACATGGTATCCATATAGAGGTTTCTGAAGAACATGGATAGAGATGTCTGGAAGGGACAGGAGCGAGACACGGCACCGGCGATGACGGTGAAACCATAGGCCAGGAATCCGATGGCAATGTAGACCAAGACGACGAGCGCCACCGTGGCATCGACGTCCCAGAGGTAGTCCACGAGACCAGCGGCGAATAAGGCGATGGAGATGATTAGTAGCGTTGGAAGAGCTTCGACCACGTGAGCCAAGCCCCAACTCTCAGCACCGAGGTACTTCTCCGTCCTCCTGATCGCTTGCTGACGAACAGGACCGGTCTGCCCGGTGCGCTCGTAGTACTGAAGCCATTGCCTCGCCAATACCGCTCCCGCTGCTGCGATGAGACTGAAGCCGAGGCTAGCGACGAAAAGGCAGTTCTGTCGCACGATGGCTCTACCGGGTACGAAGGTCGGAAGATCGAGGTCGCTGGAAGTAAGTCCGCTGTTTGTTCCGTTGGTGAGAAGAAGCCGAAGAAGATGATTTGTTTGGTCCGACGGCCCTGAGCTGAGCCCCGCGAGGGCAAGGATGATGAATGATGTGTTGACGGCCGAGAAGAGACCAGCCTAATTGATGTTGCGTGTCATGATACGCGGCTACTGAACGATCCGATTTCGAACACTCACGAATACTAGAAGTGCATCTAAGTTGTCATTCAAGCGAGCGGTCATATCCTGGTCGAACTTCTCCGCCAGTTTGTCATATTTTTCCTGATGTTAAATGGGTAAGGAAGGGGTTGAAAACAACGATCGCTAGGCCTGATGGCTCACCCAGAAGTCTCCAATGTTTCCAAATGCAACCTCTTCATGAGCGTCTTTCGGAGGCTTGAAGTCGTTGAGCTTCAATTTCAGTTCGTAGGTGTACGAAGCCATCGCCCGGGAGGTGGGGATCGTTTATCGCAGAGGCTCTCTGCCACACCAGTTGTGATTTAAGAGCTGCTTAGCTGCTTACCCCAGACCTGCCGCATTTGATGCGGTAGCTGGCCATTCATGGTGCGATATCGGGTATGTGGCTTGTCGAGGGTGCTCAGAAGCTTCCCAAGGCGCCGCGGCTGAACATCGATGTCCGTGTCACGAGGACTTGGCTAACATTAGGTTTAACTCGACAGTCCGCTTGAAAGAGGACTTTACAGTCGAAGGGGCTCATGGCCGCTGCGGTTGGATGCATATGTCCAGATGGGTGAAAACAAATTGGCCGCAAGCAATATGAACAGGGTCTCAAGTCCATAACCTATACACCGCATGTTCCGCACGCCACAGGGTGAGGTGACGGACATCAGAAAGATGCAGAGCATAAGAGAACATGAGCGAGTAGTCGATATATTAACGTTGATGGGGTGCTATAATTTCCGGTAGAACTTTTTAGCGCCATGTATGTTGCTCTCCTGCACTAGGGGAGCGAAAGTGAAGAGGTGATGAGGTTAAAGACGCCGGAATGGCTATGTTCTAATTAAGTCTTTATTGGGCATGTGTTGAACTCGGCAACCCCGGACGTGGACCCACAACCTCGGATTTCGCATTCTGTTTATGGCTACATTGCCAAGTCTCATCGTCTCGAGAACTATTCTCGTCTTCGATGCGCCTGCCAAGCTCAAGTGGCAGAGTTCGCTGTCAAAGGATATATTTAACCTTCGGCGCCTCGTTCCCGCCGTCGAGGGAACAGACACGACACAGAAACCTGCAGAGAACCACCTGGCCTACACGTAGCAGTTGGTCAAAAATTCGGATGGCCCTCAAGTAGATTCGCATGAGTATAAGCAGAGTGAGAAACTACGAAAATGTGGTGATGCGACTCGACTCGATCAATATTTCACCCAGCATTTCTACGTACCATCAAAACACTCAAATGGGTGAGAGGAGATCATCTTATTGCCAGAACAGAATGTATACGTGTTGATGGCCGAACAGAAGCCGCCCAGATCTCATACCGCATACGTGTGGCTGCGTGTGACCTTTCAAGCCCCAGGCTCCATGAGGCACTAGGTTGTAGTCCTTCAGGCTATAAATGCGGCTCTTTGAAGAACTTTAGAAGCTCTCAATGGGGCATGAATGTGCCTATTAATATAGCCGTCGAGATGCGTATAATTACAAATGTGACGGTACCGTATGATCATATGAAGATAGACGTCACCTAATGGGATAGCTATGAAATGAATGCCCTATCGGTATCGCCAAATCGACTACCATAATCTCTTGCTGAGCACTGAGGCTCGGCGTGGTCTTGATCCTTCAAACCCAGGATCAGTGTGATCCACCATTACTCCAGCCCGGTTTCAGCTTCATGGTTTAGTATGTCTCTCCAGCGCCACAGCCTTGGGTGCGGAGATGTGACTAGAAAACTAAGTAACACTGGTCAGATTGTGTCAGCAGGGGAAAGCGAGAGGGATGAGCATGATCAATGTCGCTTCTCCTCAATTCGACTTGGCGTACCGTCTTCATAAGATAAAAGAGGAAAACAATTTCCTGATGAAGGGAAGCTGCATGCATGTATGATCACAGGCACACTACTCGTCAGGAGCGAAGGATATATAGGTCACGAAAAGGCTGATGTCAGCAAAACTGATCCGCATAAATCTTTGGCAGTCTTGAAGAGGCAATAACGGGTGCCATGGTCCCCCAGCGGCGATATGCATATGGAGCAAGATGGTGGTGCTCCAACCAGCAACTTGAAGATAGCAGCTCTGATACAATGATTTGCATAGTAGTTGTCAGGTGTCAACGCAAAAAAAAAAAAACCTGAGGTCGCTCCAATGTTCCACAGGGGATGCCCAAAATAGGTGCTGTTTGTGACCGTCGCTTCAACCTCGAAGGACTTACACGACCGCATTGTCCGACGGCGGACAGTCTACGGCTGAAGTGTCCATGACATTGCCAAGGGGGCCAACATCATGTCTACCGGATCCTCGCACTGTGACTACGGCGTCACAAATTGTAGTACTGTGACCCTCTTCCGCCTACACCCTAATGGAGCATTGGAGTGACCTCACTTTTTTTTTTTTACGTTGACACCTGATAACTACTATGCAAATCATTGTAATCAACCTCGACTAAATGACGAAATCAAACGGTCAACTGCTGCTTTGCTATACTGCCGGGTGTACGCCCCAATGTAGAGACAATAACCATCCCCCGATACCACGGAACCTCCCTATTCCGTTCGAAGACGATGGGCGTGATTTGGGCTGAGCGAGCCAGGAAGATGTTGAACCCGAAAATGATTTTTGTCGTATACCACGGGCCTCAGAATTAGTGCACATACATACAGTCAGAGGAGGCCTGGCCCGTCGTGAGTGCCGCTCCCGGAATTGAACATGTGAGCAATTTTGAAAAATCGCATATAGCTCATTCAAGGTAATGACTGAGGCTGCAAGTGGGATATGGGGTATAGCTCTTTACATCATGGCAGTATCGGCAATATGGTCAGGGGTCTCGTCTCCACGACGTGCGGCGAAATGAGCCGCGGTAGGAGGGGCCGAAATGCGTTTATTAGAGCGATGGGCTGCATGGACTCCAAGTTGAAAATAAATGGGATATGTTGAGCGATCGTTAGCATGATCTCATTAACGAGGGCCGTTTCCGCCATTCAGATTGCCGAGTGGGTGTAGACCCTGTCAAAAGGGTAACCCGCTATTCTTCAGACTCTCGTTTCTTCAAGATGGAATTTCCATTCGACGTTCCATGACCAAATCCACTTCAGGACTTTCCGGACGGTGAAAGAGATGGTCCTATCGATGAGGCTCTATAGAGCTAGGAACGAGTTTGGCGCAACTCGCATGCTTTGACGATCCAGTCCCAGAGTAGCAAACGTCTGCAAGCTCTGACCGACGTTTAAATCGCCCCTTTACCAGCCTTTACCTCGGTGAGCAACTTCCTGGAGTTACCAAAGTGTGGGACATTAAAACTCCCCGAGAGTTAGAAATGAAAGACTATTTTTGCAGTAAAACGAAAAAGGAAAGAAAATTCGTAGATTCATAACCTCTGCCTAATTGCCTCCTTGGGATTTTTAAAGTGATAACTCCATTGTGCAACCGATGACGTATTCGAGGTCGGGGAATCGCTTCCCCCGGATACCCCTTAGGGGCTACGAGTCGCGCGGATGGTTCGGTGTTATAGGTTGTTCCATATCACCCTCGACGTTGCCTCGTTGGGGTGGAACTGACCGTTTGAGTCAGCCCGCGAAGTTTTGATCAAGTATCCCCTTCTTTTAAACATGCGTTGTAGTGGTTTACTTGATCAGTGGCACATTCGAACTATTAGCCCCAGAAGAGCCATTGATGTACGATACAAAAACCAGTAATATAGTACAGTTATCTATAAAACCACTTGGCTCATGATACAATTTTCGGGTGCACCATAGATCATGAATATCCCAGGTCAACTCGGAGAATACGGATCGTCGGCGTAGCTCATGGTCTTATACGTTTAGCGACGGCGTAACTCCCAGTTGAGACCTACACCAGGTGGCCCACCGTTCGAGTTTCAGCTTCTCAAAAGCCTCTCGTGCTGATTCCAACTGCAAGCGTCCCTTTTCTACATTTCCTTGCTTGAGATCAGCTAGCCCGAGATTCCGCAAGCAGTGCGCAGCACTCCTTGGATCGCCAACCCGCTCAAACATCTCGAACGCCTCGGTTAGCAACCTTCGTGCGTCATCGAAGTTTCCCTCCGCCACGTCCGCTTCTCCTAGACTTCGCAGGCAGTACGCCGGCTCAACTGGACTTCCGGCCATTCTGAATTGTTCCAGCGCCGCCCGCAGCGAGACACGAGCGTCAGCGAATTGACCACACAACCGATCTACATCACCAATATCCCGTGTGGCCAGCGCCTCTCCGTTTGAATCCTTCAACTCTTTGAAAGCAGCTCGGGCCTGTTCGAGAGCGATGCGGGACGGTAAGAATCGATCACGCATCCTCTCTGCATCACCTATGCTCTTCAGGCAGGATGCCGCGGCATACGCGTCATCCAATTTGAGAAAATCGGATTGCGCTTGCCGTAAGTTGTCGACCGCTTCAGAAAATCGACCTTGTACTCGGTCAATTTGGCCAATGCGTCGCAAGCATTGGGCGGCTAAAGCATCATCCTTGAGTTGTTGGAAGCCCTCGCGTGCTTCTACGAGCAAGCCTCGTGCCTCAGCATACCGCCCCTGCACTCGGTCCGTATCGCCAAGCTGCATCAAGAGGCGAGGTAAAAGGACGTTCATTGATGCCCGTCGTGCTACAGTGACCGCGGCTGTGATGATCTCAGTACGTGGGTACGTTCGGTACTGATATATTGCGTACTTCAACGCGGCTTCGAGTGCGGCTTCGAGTGATGAGCGAGATGGATTTGCTGTGTCGTGTATTGCGCTGAACAGGATGGTTTCAATATTTGTCTCCTCCGCCACAAGCGCTTGGCAGTTTTGGAGGAATAAGGGGTCCCCGGGCTTGGACAGGTGTTGTTGTATGTAGTTAAAATAAAAGTGGAATAATGATGCGCGTTGTTCAGGTGTCATAGGGTAGTTATGGGTGACGTGTGATCGAATGGGGGAGAGGACGTGGAACCTTCTGTCTTCGGATCTTGAGTAGATCAGAGAAGCCTTGAGCAGCGAAGCTCGAGCTTTTGACGGGGATGAAAGCGAAGGAGCGAGTTTCGGAATGAAGGCGGTATTTACGCCTTCTGGGAGGAATGAGAGAATGGAGAGGAGGCGGAGAGCGTCGGGATCATTGTTCATGACGTTACTGTGTAGTGACAGCTCGATGGACAAGGGGACACTCATACGCCGATCGGAGCCGGGTTGGTGGACCACGCCCGTGCCCTCAGCCCTCCACCGCGCCAACAGTTCCGACGGTGTCTCTCCGCCGTTGCTACCTGCCGTTGCCATAAGTGTCACGGCGAGCGGCATGTGGCTCAGCTCTGTCAACAATGGGCAAAGGGCCTGGTCATCTTCCGCCTTGGGATGTATCTGGAGGTATAGGGTTCGAGCTGCCTCCACAGACAAAACCTCCAGCAGTGGTAGCTCGGGCTTCGTCCACCCCATGCGCGTCGGGTCGGGTAGCACACCACGCATGGTAATCAGGAACCCAAGGTGAGGGACAGTGGAGAGCGTACTGAGGATATCTATAAGGTCAGATTGATGGCCTGGGATGTCCCAAGGTGTTTCGAAGTTGTCGAGGATGAGGAAACGTGGTTGGGTCTCTCGTTGTAACGACGCCATAATATCCTGAAGGCGATCGTCCGACTGTTTATCAACTCCTACCGCTCTCGCTATGAGCTCGAGAAAGAGAGCCAACGAGGTAGCCTCATCGCATCTGACGAAAGACCGACGTGATCCGAATCGTCGTACGATTTCTTCGCTCCCAGCGACTGCTAACGCGACAGACGTCTTCCCCACTCCGCCTGGACCCAGTAAAGCGAATCGCGGGGATGGATCAGGTAAGATCCGGAGAACAATATTTTGGACGATGTCGTCTCGGCCGTGAAAGATAGCTGGCTTAGGGGGTAAGACAACCGATAGGTATGAAGGAAGGGCCGGTTGGGGATTTTGGACTTGTATTGCAGGCCTTTGCAAGGTAATTTGCACATCCTTTACGTTGTTGTGCATCACGTGAACCGTCTGGGACATATGATGCAGGCGGTTGGCGAGATCGATGTGCTGCTCGAACTGGAAAACTTGCATAGCCCAATCAAGACTCCCAAAGCAATCCAAAATCGTCCTTGCGTAGCTTTCGGCCATAAAAAACGATTTGAAGAAGGTGAAAACCCGGTGTGGATCGGTGGATCTTTGGAGATGTTTCATCTCCTCTAGGATTTTTGTTAGGTTCCTAAGTGAATATAGGAGATGAGCATGCAAACAGCTCAAGGTCGTCGAAGGAAGTTGATCAACGTACGCCGATAGACGCCCCAGATTATTCCTCAAGTCCGTCGGGATGTCTTCTTCTACCATCCCTTCCAAGTGCATGAGCACTACCGACATGATCGTGCGGGCTCGGTCTTCCAATTTTTTTCAGAGCGTCACAGTTTCCGTGTATGGTCTATCCTTGGCGATGATTTAGTCTGGGACTCTTCAGCAAGCCTCTAGGAGCGGCGCACCTGTACTAAGACGAGGATCTGTGCCGCCATCTCGGCAACAAGCTTGACGTATGGGATGGGGATAAAGCCAGAGGCTGCGACAAAGGAGTCTACGGTGAATTTCATCCCGGTCATGAGATGAGCGCCGGTCATCGCTGATGAGTCGGTGAAAGAAAGTTCTGTAACGGTTGAGTAGAGACTCTTCGCTTCAAACTCTCCTCATATTGAAGATATAGGATGAGTATAGCTGCCTCGCATCTATCTCACTGCAGAACAGATCGGGAACAGAAGCAGAAGGTCAGGCCATAATCCACGCGTTTGTGGCGTCGAATTTGTAGCTATGTAGAGACGAGATCAGGTGCCAATGGATACGGGCTCCTGGCTTTACGAAAGAGGTAATAGCATTGCCTGTTCCTGGTGCGGAGTGAAATAGAAGGTAGTAAGTGTTGCTGTAAACCTCGTGTACGCGCCTGCAGCTGGTGCTCACTGCTCCGAAGGTCGCCGAACTTGAGGCTTTCGATGCTCTTTGATCAGCCACATATATTCTTACTCCCAGAGCTGCAGCTCGGTGTCATATCTTGGACTTTGATATGGCACTTGCTTGGTAGCTTATGGCCGCTGTGGTCATTGTAATTCCGGCGACTACCGTTGCCCATGTCATCGCTACAATCAACGTCGTTGGTACGCCCTTCCCTCACTAGTCGCGCGATCTGTGTTATTGTTGCCTCTGCCCCTACGGAGCGTCAATGCGCTATCTAAATCTTGAAGCCTGTCTACTATTATTCCGCCTTCATCAATTTTGGCTCGAGTGAGACCCATTGACCAGGAAAATGCATGGTCTGCTATCCGCCGATCCACAACATGCACGTTATTAGATTTATTTGTTGTACTGGAGACCCATCCGCCTGGTCGATAATATTAATTCCAACAGGTTGGAACAGGGTGCAAACATTCCGGAAGCTGCTAAAGAGCCGCATATGTTCAGTCCGAAGACTGCGGCTCGGGGCCTCGCCGAGTTTGGCAGGTCGCAGGCTGGTGACGTTTGGGTAGCATGGGGCTCGGGCGATTGTTGCCATTACTGATGCTGGTTTTTGCATTAGTACAATGTTTTCCACTGGTCGGGTTTACGTGATGTCTCCAGCACAGGTTGACAAGTGGAGCAATTTTGGTGATACGGGAGATTTTGGTGAGATATCCATTACGCTTGCATAGTCACCTGTGATATCTGACTCTTGATATTGGGCGGTTTCAACAAACCGACCAACTTGATGAGGGGAGAATGCGCAGTCTAAACGAAAACTTGGCATGATCCTCGTTGCCGTTGAAACTTTGTGTGGATCACCTAACCCATCGAACTGCTGCTGTTCCTATTCCCCGGAATATGGCTTTCGTTCACGATGTTCCCGCGGACCCTGCAGACCAAGTCAATCAACAACGAACTCGCCTCGTAAGTTTCACCTGATCGCCTTCCCGTACGGGTGATAGCAGGTTTGGACATGTCCTAACTCGAGTATACGTCGCGCGATGCCCATGTCTCATTTTTGGGGAGCAACGGCACCACTTCTGCGGTCGCTCGCATTCAGGCTGGCTTCAACCTTTGGTTCCACCATTGCTATGATCCACCATACCTAGGTCGGACATCTCCGTGAATCCGTTGGTTCCAAGCAATCACCCAGATCCACCCAGATCCCCCTCGCTCCTTAAAGCACAACTTCATCCTATTTATAAATCTTTTAACAAGTCCATACAATCACGCACGACACCGGGCCACAAGTAATGTGTCTCATCAACGGCAATCCAACACCTAAAGAGAGGAACGTTGACCCTAGCGTGATCTTCAGCGATGCCGCACACGTGCAAATAGACCATAGGCGTTCTTCTTGAGGTATTTGTAGGAAGGGCTCTTCTGATTATGGAATGCTTCATTTGATCTTTGCCTTAAGCCTTGTCATCGGGGTTCACAACGCACTGCTAACAGAGACAGATCCAACTCTATACTAGTTGTTCACGCGTGCAGAACGTATCGCTGCTGCTTCTCTGTGATATAATGTCATTTCTATCATTTGTAACAGCTAGCTTACTGTACATTGTTGAAACAGAGCGTGAAGTGATAAGCGGCCATTTCATCACGCTTTCCCCAGGAACGACGCGCCTCCCGACTTCAATTGTTTATTCAAGCAGTGAATCTGTCCGATACGTGCTACCTCGGCTATTGGTCTATTACTAACCTACTGAGAACGTTCGACAAGGCCGTAGCCTGGTGGTACATAATAACGTTCGTGGTGCGAAGTAACCCTTGTTCTGCGGCATTGTCCTCCTTTCTCCTCTCTCTCCTCTCTTGCCATCTCATCGGATATCAAATCAAGTCCTCAAGCATGTTTAAATATACGCCAGGCCAACTATCGCGAGCCTCATTCAATGTGAATACAGGAGGCTTTAGTTTCACCACCACCTCCTATGTCTCTGTAACCCCTATTCCCCATCAACAACCAGCAGCATCGGCATTGCCTCGTGGTTTAGGCTCAGTACTGGACAGGTTGGCGGAGATCTTATCTCTAGATGACCAGGCGCGTGTTGCCTTGGTGTTACGGTTCCTTGCTGGAGTGGAGTAATGATTACGGATAATGGGTTGGCGGGGAGTTGGTTGCCCGCCGTTTAGTGGAATTCATGGCACTTCGAGCTCTACTTCTTGCCACATTCGTCGATCAGACCACACGGCCCTTCATCCGGTCTCACCGAATTGGGAGAAGCCGGCTTTGGTTGCGGGAATCGATGCCGGCTTCCTTGACGACAGCAGCCATCATCTCTGTCACAGCCGCCTTTCTCCTTCCAACAACCAACCCATTATAACTCGCTGGCGAATTTCACACCTTTTCTTCTGCTATCGAACTTGTATATACAACACTCATTTTTTTCCAACGCTCGCTGGCCGTTGCATACCATTCCAGCAACAGACCTTCCTTATTTGTAACCGGACCCTTGCGCATCTCACGTTTTGTTTTTGTGGCGCGGGAATCCAACCCCGGATATCCGGCCGATACATATTCAGGCACAGCAACAACATTTTGAAGAAGGCCGTCTCTTTCGCTCGATCGGTCTTTCGTTCTCTTTTGCTCTGCTCGTTTTGGTGAGTTGATTGTTCAAACACCATTAATGTGCCTTTCGTTGATGGGGACAAACACATTGTATAGGGAGTTGATTGGACATTGGGGGGATTTTAGGAGATTTAGAGACTCGCGATTCTTGTGATCTGGACCGAGGAACGTCTTGCAACGAGGCTGCCTGCACCCCCCCATATTCGACGCACCCAACGACTTTTCAACGGCACGACTCTCCCACAAAAACTCCGCGATCTCGCTACGCCTCTTCCTCTCGCCCGTCACCTCTGGCCTTTGTGCGCGATTCTAATACCGACTCGACGCCGGCGCCTATAACGACGACATAGAAAACACCTCAACCAAATCATCATACAGTAACGACTACACGACGGTTCTCCTGTTATATACTGGGATTTCATAGATGGGCGAAGATGACGACGATACTGTGACACGGCCGTCGAACATGTTCGGCGGCGTCACCGGCGGCCGAGAAGCTCCAGGGAGTGGCCGTGGCACCGACAGTGACGAACAGCAGCGAACGCATACCAAGACCTCTTCTGGGTCTAACAACGACCCATCGTCCCCGACATCTGCTGGCTCCCATAACCGCATAGGATCCACCTCTACTACTACGTCACGCCCAGAAGGCTACCCATCATGGATACCTCGCCGACCTGCAGGACCTGTACCCGCTGGAAGTAGTGTCGGGGACCGGACGAGGCCTGGGACTGCTGCTGGGACGTGGGCCGATAGTCCCTATGACTTTAGTGCGGCATTAGAGTTGGATGACGGTGGACCTTCGGAGCTGGAGGAATATGCACAACAGGAGCAAGGAGATGAGGGCGATGTCGAGGAAGTAGAAGAGGAAGAGGAAACAGTGGCAGGACCGTCTACTATTCCTGCTAGTGGAGAACGGAAGGCTACCCCTCGCTCGGTACGCATGGTACGAGTTCCAGGCGGTGGCGTACAACATCACGTCCAGCAATCTACCGGTGTGACTGTCATGGGAGAAAGCAGAGAGGCTTCAGACTCTACGAAGGTCCCATCAGCATCCTATCATGGAGTTGTGGCGAGGGGGAGCCCGATTCAGCCGCTTTCCCCTACAGTGGTCAATAGCTTTCCCTCCCGGGCTGCGACAACACCTGCACTCCCTCCAGTATCTCGACGCGTCCGTCATTCTATCCCACCAAACGCACCACCCCCACCGCCCCCAGCTTCACAGTATAACCGCCGATCGTCCTTCTATCCCCAACAACCCCCACCTCCCCAGCCGCCCCGCTTCCGAGCTCGGAAGTTCCATCCGACCCTGCTCAAGAAGGAGAGCGTGCATGGCAGGTTGACATGGTACATCTGGTGCATCTTCCTCGGATTCGGCGGATTGGTCTTGCAAACCTTCTTGGATTTCAACGTGGCATATATGTTGGGGCAGTGAGTTTGCTCGATTACCCTCTTGAGATTGAAATTGACTTTGTTGAACGCTTTATGCATTTTACAGGGTGGCGAAACATCCTTCGGCAACTCAGAATAAGCATGATTGGACCCTCGCGCTCGTGGCGTATGTCGCATGCTGGTTCATTTGGGTGTTTGGGGTGTGGTTGATGTATGAGGTGGTGTTTTCGTTTTGGAGAAGGTGGAGAGCGAGTGAGTTGGCATCAATAATTATGAGTTTCGAAAACTCCAGTCACTGATCATGCCCCTCTCCAGAGCGCCCTCTTTTGACACAGATATATCTCTCCTCTGCGGCCTATACCTTCGTCTGCATGACGAGCTATACAAACTACTGCTTTCTGAGGCATATCCGATGGAGTGGGCTATATGTTGAGGAGGATAGCGACGATGTAGACTCTCGTGTAGATGAGAAGGAGGCGTCACGGCGAGAATCGCACGAGAGGGTCGGTGAAGATGAGAAAAGGGTCTCTCGGATACGTGGAGGTGGGACTGATGAGAAGGACGAGGCCGACTCGATCGACGATTCCCCTCCTCGCCATCCCGAACAGCGACAACCATTGCCCATGACCCACCGCCGCTCGATCTCTCAAGCCCAGACACAAACTACATCATCCAAGCAACATGGTCGATCTTTCTCTCTGAGCGAAGGCAAACCGGCGATCTCGGAACTGGCGTCGAGCGTGAGGTCAGAGTCGCGGTCACATGTAGCTCCGGGGCATATCGATATGTCCGACCCTATGGAACCGGTACCTGTGTCAGCGACAGATGAGGGGACAGGACATGAGAAGGAACTGGGAGTAGAGCAAGGAGGACGCGGTCCGAGACACAGCAGGTTCCCATCGTTCGGCGGTCCTCTACCATCTCCTGCTCAGATCAAGTCCAAGTTCATGGAGCAGTTCACAAACACGACGCCATCGTCTGGTAATGGTAACGGTGCCAGGTCTGGAGGTATTAACCGATCGTCTCCCGCTCGTCAATCGCCACGGAAATCACAGAGTCCGAAGTGGAGCTACGACGTGAAACAGTTTTTGGCTGAGTCGTGTTGGATGTATTCTCAGAATGCTCCGACTGTTGCGCTACTTTTGCCGAGGATGGCGATTTCACTGGCTTTGTACATTTCTACCCGCTCTTCATCTGGTGACTTTGGCAACGTGGGCGTGGTTGGACTAGGAAGGGACGACACCTGGTTTCGTGGAGGTGGATCGGGCTTGACGACGTACGGTGATATTGTGCTTTGGTTTGCGATGCTCTGGGGTCTTTGGCGGGCGCTAGTGCTAGTCGTTAGCTGGTTAGTCACTTCCTTCGTTTCCTCCCATCGTCTCCCGTACGTTATAAGGCACTAATTCGTGGCAATCTCCTATAGGTCGGGCCTATGGGCATTCTCGGGTTTGGCGTGCGGCGGGATCTGTGGGCCAAGATATAGATGGGAGGAAATCAGCTTCGATGAGGATCGGGAACATTCTGGTGCACAGGATGACTACCCGAATCAAGATTATGCTCGACAACAGCGTTATAGTCAACAACCACCGCCTACGGCAGACCCATTCATCGTTTCCCCTTTACCCGATCCTCCTTTGCAACGTCCCCAACCAAACCGGAGTCGAATGTCCACGTACAGCAGCGCCCAATCGTCTTATGTACCTGGAGTTGGAAGAGGAAGAGGCGGAAGGTTTAGGAACCCGGACGACCATAAGCTCAATTGGCCTTGGATGGAACGCTGCGTGGACCGAATCGCAGAGGTGTGGGAGGAGTGCGTCGTGGAACAGCGTCGACCCAATGGATCTAGTGTGGGTGGTGTTCCTCGTGGGCTGGGGATGAATTTCGCTAGGCAGGAGGAAACGAAGCAAGAGGATGACGTACGGGACGAATCGAGAATGCATGAGAAGAGCGACGACGTCGCAGCTGCAGCCCCGCAGAAAGGTAGACCGAGCAGTGGGGTGCCTGCCGCCTATCGAGGCTTCCCTGGCACTGGACAACAAGGCCATGGCTACGACTCGCACTACGCGCCATTGGACGGGACTGTTCTCTCGACGTTGCAGGAAGTGTCATCTTTGGACGGCACTTCCTCTGCAATGCCTTCGGTCCCTGCGCCAGCTGCTGTCGTCAATCCAGACGCCGCTGAATCGCCTTTGGTCCTCCCAGTATTCTCGGCTCCTAGTACAAGGAGGGCACCTTTGACGAAGGACTTGTTCGTTGCGCCGGATCAACCATCTGACCCGAGTCCGACTGGTAGTGAGGAGGCGTCTTGGTTAGGCTCTAATGCCGTACCGCTATCGTTCCCGGTCGCTGCCGTCGCATCGACGACGACTACTGCACCATCGTCCTTCACGTATCCCGTGTTATCGGCTCAGCAACGTCAAACTCAGTCATCTTCGGCTTCTCACTCTCAACTATCCCTGTCGCCCGTCAAGCACACTACTACTTCAAGGACTCCGTCATACCGGCCTTCCAATGCTTCTAGGACTCCAACGCCTTTACCATTCCCCCTCACAGCTGGATCCCCTACCACTCCAGAGCGAGGTGCAGCCGAGCACATGTTCCCAACTCCGGCGACGACCGTTTCGTTGCTGCCGTTCCCATTCCATCAAGCAGCAGCAGCACCTCCCAGCGTCTCGCATACGGACGATATAGCTCCTCCGCATGAGGGTGATGTCTCTGGCGAATTCTCACCGCAGTCACCATATGGTGAGGAATTGGGGTATGCTCCATCGCAAACCGGTTCCGCTAGCGTTGCGACGGGTAGCATGTCCAGCCTGGGTCAACCGATTCAGAGTCTCTATCATCTTGGCGGCGTTGCAAGGCGCTCCGCACGTGGAAGCACAGCGTCTGGATCTTCTCCAATGGGTGGCCCAGGCTCGAGGCCAGTTTCAGGCTCGCATCATCTCCCACACTATGGTCAGCGAACGCCCAGCCTCAGCATGAGCGGTGGAAGCGGGAGTGGCTCTGCACCACCGTCCGCATACGGCGCCGCCGCTGCGGCTCGCATCAGGAGTAGGAGTGATTTGAGCCGAAGCATCGAAGCATATGATGATGACTATGTGTATGATGACGACGAAGGCTCGCAGCTCAGCTCACCCGTCGAGGCTGGCATTGCTGGTGTGGGTGCTGGTGGTGGTATGGGTCCGAGGCGATCGCTCGTTAATATCATTGCTCAACAGCCGCCCGTCATCCCTCCTCCACCCCGTCGCCAAGGATACTCACCTCCCAGTGGACGAAGAAGAGCTGGGACACTGCCTGCATCACCTTCACCTGTTCAGCTGGACGGCGCCGAAGACCAATACCGCCCCACCCATACACGAGGGCCTTCGCTAGAAGCTGGTGGCTCGGGATCGTTCCGTTCTCGCGTTGCTAGTGTACCTGCACCACCATCGCCTAGTCTACGTGGTTTCCTCTCTCCACAGTCGCCGTCGGACAACGGACATGATGGTGAGGAGGAGGAGGAGGAGGAGGAGGAGGAGGAGGAGGAGGAAGGCTCGCAGGAAGCGGCTGAGCGAGATGATAGTGTTGGTCTGTTATCACCATCGTCTCGGGCTCCATCACGCAGGACGTCCTTGATCGGGGCTAATCTTCTGAGGGGACGAGGGAGTACGTTCTCCCTGCATCATCGGTGGAGCGACTCTCATTCCAACTCATCAGGCGCAGCCAGATCTCGAACAGGATCGCTCGTCCATCCTATGCCTCGTTCCAGGAGATCTTCAGACCACTCTTCGGTATCCGAAAGCTGCAATACGTCGATGCCACTACCACCGGACCCTGCTGTACTTGCTCGATCGAGGGATGGACCTCTCGCCAGGGCAAGGCAAACCACCACGGACACCTCAGCCACCCGGTATAGTGATGCCAGGAGTCACATCATCTCCGATGCTAGTACGAGCGGGAGCGAAAGCCGGGATGGTCTCGATCGACACAATAACGACCACACCTTTGGCGTTCAAGTGAACTGGAGCCTAGACGAACCAGCACAAGGTGAAAGCCAAGGCCAAGGAGGAGCTCGGGCTCTCTCACCGCGTCAGGATACAGAAGATCCGTCGACCATACGACAGCGCTCTTCCACTAGCTCCTCTGGCTTTGCTGGTGTTAGACGCCAGAGCTTCGTCCATCCTAGACCATCACCATCTTCAAGCAACGTTGACTTGGCATCGCGCTCCAGTAGAAACGGCCAGCCTATCGATGCATAAGACGTTGTATTCTGGTTCACTCGACGAGTCCCGGCATCCTGTTGCTCTGTACATATTCTTGGTATTCCTTTGTAGTCTTGCACCGCATCTGTACATCATTCATCCATTCTCCGTATCTTGTACGTTTCCCCTTCTAGAGCACCATAGTTTTGGAGCCATTACCATAATTTTCGACCTGACTTTAGTCGTCATTATACATGTTCGAATTCCCCAGGGTGCCATCGTGAAAAGTGTACACTATTGACCGCATGTCATTTTTTTACGATTGGGTGCATCGCACACCAGTCTAAGTTCAGACCCTGTATAACCCCCAGCCTCCAGCGATATCACCATTAATCCTATGATTCCGTGGTTGCAGATGAGGACCAGTCAATTCTTAGGGAGTCAACTGGACGTGAATGCGCTCGACGACCAGGACCATGATAGTGTTAGCGCCCACGACCCAGTCGCTAGCCGCGGCTCTAGCCAGTATTGGCAGGATGAACTCCAGGAAGATGATTTCCGCAATATATCTGAGTTTGATACCAATGCGAAACCCATCGAGGCAAGGCAAGGCGCCAGCTCTGGTTGCTTGAGACGAGCGAGTCTGCAGTCAGACGAGTTTGACCTCATGCATGAACCAATAGATGGCGATTTGCTTACGGAACCTGATGAACCCAGTAGGTGGATGGACCATGGTGCTGAATATGCGCTGAGCTGTTCCTTGTCGCAATAGTCGTACCTCAGACACCAACCAAAAGCTGGGTCACATCCACTGGAACACAACCAGAGGACGATGGTAAGTCAAAACTCCTGCATTTATGTTTGTAGTGAATGGCCAATATATCTACTTCCTTGCTGTCTTAGTTGCGAGTTACAAATCTCCGTTGATGAAGGGCGTGCTTGCCCGTCACGAATCCCCTTGCACTCCGAAGGCAACAGCTCCCGCTCCAGCTGTGTCACCTTCGCGTCGCCCAGGCTCTCGTGGACAGAAACCGTCAGGTTAGGATATTCTTCTTCTTTTCCGGGTTAGGTTTAACGCATTATTCACGAATAGCCAACACATCTTTCGCTTCCACCGCTACCGCGATCTCTGCATCTTCTTCCGTCAGCCAGAGTCCCAGCAAACCATCCTTTATGAGCAAGCTCACGTCGGTCTTACCAAGTTTCAAACTATCGTCGCCCCCAAACAAAACACTCTCGCCCTCAAACTCGGTTGGAACAGGCACAAAGCGTGCCCGAGCCGCCATGTTGGAAGTTCCGACAATCGAAACTCAGTCCAAGCGTTCTCGCTCGTCAACGTCGTCAACATCGTCTAGACCGCAACCCGCTTCATTGACAATAGCAGCCGAGGAGCGGCCACTAAAGCCTCCATCTCCGTTAAATCCTTCACGTAGTCGAGGATGTGGACGGAGGACTTTGCCTTGTACGTAACTCATTCTCTGTGAATTGTTAGGTGCTTCCCTTCTTATGAGCCATGGATTTGGCAGCCGGCATTGTGTTTGGTTTTAACCAGGAGATTCACATCGCTGGCCATCCAGACTTTAATGACCTACCCATCGGCTGGGGAACGAAATGGGAAGTCCAACGGCACGAAAAGGATCATCACTGGCAGCTGCCGCCGAATACCCTCGTGCGACTTGAAGGCCCTCAAGTAGATATCATCCCAAAGGTTGCCCAATTAGTCCGTGGACTGGGCTCTTCCTCCGACGTCAATCCATTACCCCCCATCAGCGCGCGCTTTACTGAGAGGGAAAACTCCATCCGAAACCCGTGCAAAGAAATGGATAGGGAAGATGCCGCCTGGGATGCTGGAAACGACGAAGGGTTGGGCCTGATTTGTCCAGACGGGTGGTTTGGTGGTAAAATTCGTTACAGTGCAGTTCTCGACTTCAAGGATGGAAAATGGAAAACCAAGTTAGAAACACCAGTGCTAGGTCCATCCACCCACTTTAGTAGGCTTTGTCTCTCGATTTACTGTCAGGGACTTCTGCTGATATCAATTGTGGCAGCTCGCGCCTTTACTTCTAAGTCATTGATCATCCTACGACTGACGGACGGCGCGTTGAAACATCACAACATCAAAAAAGTCCTCCAATCCCGCTTTATGGTGTTTGGGCGAGGGTTTCGTACGCTTGACGCAGAAGCAGACAAGGTGTTTCTTGTTGATGATGGTATCCGTCGTCCTGGGTATGATACGAGCACCGATGACCCTGCAGCTCATGGGACATTACACTACATGACGGGATATCTCAACCCTCTTCAACTCAATCAGAATCAGTCGCTCGTGAAGTGGCGTTCCCGCTTCCACCTCTATTTCTCCACCAGCGTCCCCGGTTTCAGAACCACGCGGGATCGAATCCGTCTTATCAGTGATATAGGTATAAATTTTTGCCCAAATTTTTCCAAAACCTTTTCCAAACGTGCACCTGACTTTCCTGACTCCTTCAACAGAGCTCCCTCATATTGGTAAATGCCCGAGTGACAAGATCCTCACTGATGGGTGTGGCGGTGTGAGGGTCGCCGTGATAAAAGAGATCCAACATCAAGCGCGCTGGGAACCCGTTTCTGCTCTTCAGGTCCGGGTATTTGGTTCAAAGGGAATGTTGTTGGCGGTGATGCCTGGCGATGAACCGATTGGTGATCTGGCGAGTATGTCAACTCATCCCCAACTCCACGATCCTCTCGCGGATATCTTCCTTCGCAACAGCCAGGTGAAGATACGGATGGACCCTCAATACGAAAACGACCTCGCAAAGCTTACAATCGACGTCATACGTCCAGCGCAACTCACTATGCCCTCCCGACTGTCATGGGAGGCCATACAGATCCTTTCTTGGAATGGAGTCCCGACGTCGGTGTTTGAGAATTTACAAATAAATACGTTCCAGGAGGACTTCGGTCCCCTTGTGGATTGGGGAGACGGCCCTATGTTGTCAACTGCCAAATGTGTTGAGGTTCGGGGACGGATCATCACAGCCAGGAGAGTTCGTCTTTCTGGAGGCGCAGCTCGCGCCAGGGGACTGAGTTATCGAGACACGGGCGAAGTCGATGAAGGTGCTGATGATGACGAACGACAATCCGATGAACGCAGTACACCATGGTGGCCCGATTACCTCAGTGGGTGTCCTTCGTCGTTGGAGGAGACTGTCGCCACTCTTTTATTTGCTGGCTTCCGACCCGAGTCCATGCCTACACTCCGAAAAAAGCTGCAGCGGTTCTTAGAGAGTGCCTTGGCTCGCGCAGCAAATGACTTCAAAATAAATGTCCCCCGCTCACTTTCTGCTATTATTGTGCCAGGTAAGATCAAATTTCTTGTCATTCACGTTTTTCTGACCGTCATCCGTATTCCTAGATCCACTCGGTATATTGCAGCCAGATCAAGTCTCAATCTGTCTTTCACAGTTCCATATCGATGAGACAAACAACCGGAGAGTGCACGTGTTAGAAGGGTCATGCACAGTGAGTGCCAAGTATTGTAGTGACCTGCAGGACTAATACCATCCTAGATCCTTCGAAATCCAGCAAAACAAGAGACCGATATACGCAAGGTTTGTTACCTCAAAACTGATCTACCGCAACCGTGACTAATCCAAGTCCTGTCGACAAGGTCATGATGGTGAACTGTCCCGAACTACACGATTACAGGGACGTAATCGTAATGCCAATTACAGATACGGAACGTTCATTAGCAAGTAGGCTGTCGGGTGGAGGTTAGTTGCCCCGTACCGCTTCCAACTCCGAACTGCTAATCACCATATACAAATCAGATTATGACGGAGGTGTGCGGGGATTTATTCATGGCAAGACACAGTCAGAATGACTCTCATATCTCACTACAGATCGGGCTCAAGTTATCTGGGATGAGGATATAGTTTCGGCGTTCCAGAATGCGGCGACCGACAAAGCCTTAGAACTACCCCCAGCGGTAGCGTCGGCTTTTGAATGTATGAAATCCTCCGTGTCCGAATTTCTCGCCCAGGTAAAATCATCCGATGCCAATGCCCGCTCCGAACAGGAGAGATTGCAGGACGTACTTCTATGCCCTCTGGGTGTGCAACCTGGCGAGTACTCTATCTATCATGCTTTGGCAGCCCGCGCATACGTGAGTTTTTCTGGATTCGATGTGTCCCGCAATCAAAAGGGTGACACATATTCAAGGGCATCGGCAGCCATGAAGCGATTCGGCTTGGGTACATGTACGTCGAATATGTCACGTCGATATCCCTCTATACTGATGGAATAAGGCAGGTTCACGGAGAGTCTGGATGGTTCAAAAACTGGCAAGACAGTGAAGCGCGACGTCCTGGAGCGGGACCGACGTAAGTATCGCCAGTACGGGCGTTGCGACTGGGATCGACCCGATGAGGAGGACACACAAGAGAATCCAAATCCAAGGCCGTTCAAAGAGCTTCCTCGAGTTGTCGAGGGACCCTTCGTGCTCGATGTCCTTAAAACCAACGGGAAGATCCAGCGAGGAAAGATGCTCCAAAAATATAAAGATCGCACGGGAGATGGAGCGAACGTGGCTTGGAAGGCCTTGGCACGGGCGGAGATCAAAGCTTGGGTCGCCGAATGCAACGACGTTTGGCTTCCAATCAAGGACTCCCTTCCCGAAAAGCTCAAAACCATCATTGACGAGTTAATCGGTGACTTTGAAGATAGATATGCTGACAACAGGGATCCAGAACCATCGCGACCTTGGAGGAGGAGAATCCTGCAGGCCCTTCGCTTCCTGATCGCAGCCCCCACCTTCAAAACTCCCGCACATGTCCCACCATGCATCCACATCCAGTTCCTAGAAGACCTTCATGACATCCGTCAAGCAGTCTGGGAATGCGCAAAAACCCATTGGACAAAAGTGGTCGCAATGAGGGATCTGAACATCAGGGACCGCCAGGACCGGCTGCGTGAAATGTCTGCGGAGTTTTCGATGCTCATGCCCGCTGGGAGTCTTCAGGCGTTGGGGCGTTTCAACGATAGCTACGACGTGGAGGTCTTGAAGGCATCATGTGCCTACTCCGTCCTTCCTAGTCAGGTAAATTGTTTCAATCTTCCGGTCCATATTCCCAGGACTGAAAGTGACTACATCTTTACCCGTAGAGGAAAGAAGAGTTTCCATTTGATGTGGCTCTGCGTATCCTCTGTGATATCAAAGTACAATATTGTTCTTGCATACCGATGCTGAGCTAACAGACGGCTTTCAGGCTCGAGAAAATCCACCATATCAGTCGTTCAGTCAAATTTTTGCCGAAGCTGCCGTTCTGGACCGAAAGTATATCGAAGATTTTGGAGTCGTTGACTCTATGTAGTTAGAATACGAAATTGCCCTACTGTCCTCCGGAATATCTACAGCTTGCTACTCAGCCTCATCGATCAGCCTCAACCTCTCCTCCTCTCTAGCATCCGTCATCCACCTACCACTCCAATCCCTCTCCTGAATATACCGTTCCGCATCCTCCCTGCCCGATCTCACATCCCAAGCCCACAATAGAATCGGGATCGGTAATAGCATCATGCCAACGAGGAAGAAGAACGCGTATCGCATGTTTCCTGTAGCGTCGCTGATGAGGCCGACGATGAGCGGACCCGAGAACGAACTTGCCTGAAGTGGGTGAAAATGAGGGTCCGAGTGTTAGAATCATGCATATGTTTAAGGATAGGAACGAGAATAATGATTGCCTTATCGGTAATAGAATATAGCCCAAACCTACGAGGATTCGAGTATCAGTGCCGCTTCAATTGCAAAAGTATCCGGACACAGTGAAAGGGCTCACCATCTTGCTTCCTCCCCCCTCGGGATCACCTCGGAAAACACCGACCTTGCATACGACTGGAACGGCCCATAGATGGCGCCAAAAAATATTGCGAATCCATACATCTCCCTCGGAGTAGTCAACCCACCAAACTGCATCCCAACTCCTTCAACCAAGAATCCAAGACACCCATAAATAGGTGCGAGCGCTGCCCCACCCACGAGCCAAATCAGGGCCCTCTCATTCGTCCATCTCATCCCTTTTTGGATGTGAGGGAAAAGGAGAGAACCTGCGATGGCGGCGAGTTGGGAGAGGATGCTGACCAAGATGAGTGATGATGCGGACATGTGGAGTGTTTTAGATGCAAAGAGTACCGCTGTCGTCGTTACAGATGTGAATCCTTATCGCAGTGAAAGTAGTTTTGAGGCGAAGTCAGCTTGCTTTCGGAACAATATTGGGAGATATGGGCTGACCATCGCTCAGCAGAAACCACGCCGACAAAAATACAAACGTGTTCTTCAATTTCTTGATCTCACTCGGTCTCAACATCTCTCCGAGCCGTTTCCATGCCGCCGTTACTTCTCCTCCGAGTCCGATATCCTTGCTCTTCGTGACATCCTGCTCGCCCGACCTCAGCCATAAAGCAGTCGGCACCGTGCCAACAGCCCACCAAACCCCGCTGATCCCAATGGCCACTCGCAGACTCCAGGTCGTCCCTCCCAATATCGTCACGGGCACCAAACATATCAAGAGAACGAATATCCCACCCGCATATCCGATGGCGATGCCCTTCGCGGATATATCTGCCGTGGAGAGTGCGATGGCGTGTTGGTACTGCTCTACTTTGTCATTGACCGACGGAGATGATGATGATGGGTGGAGTGCAATGGCCTCGGGCGATGAACGAGCGAGGCTAGGTAAATAAGCGTTCAAAGCCACCATACTCGTGCCGAACCCGACATTGGCAACGATGGCCAAGAGTATACAGATTTCCCATAGGGTAGAGTGGGAAGGGAGGAACAGGAAGGATATTGTGGCGAGCGAACCGAGGGATGCGAATAGCAAAAGAAGGCGCTTGCGGTGAGGGGCTAGAGGATTTTCATAGTTAGATGGCTCGATGTGAGGGAATGCGGGGACGAACGATGATCCGCCACGCCGCCCAGGGAGATGACTGTCAGTGCCTGGATGGCTACCGAAGTAGAATATATATACAAGCTATGGACGGGAAGTCGGTTTAGCCCCAGCTATTCTCTACTGGATATGTCAAAGGTTTGTGCGACATACCTGAAACTGGCAGTATCGATCCATACATCACCAACGACCCTCACAACACATCTCCCTGCCATCATTAGCATCTCCTCTCCTCTTCGAGGGCAAGGAGTCGCTCTCCCGGGATCCAACACGCCGTTGTCCCGCGCAAATTGTTCGAGGCAGATAGGGAGGAAGAGGCTCAGTGAGCATACCGCAAAAACCTCACTATTGTTGTCATTCAAAGATTCAACTTGTGCTCCATGAGAGAGAAGCCAATTATATTACTTGCCTTGCTAGAGCGTATGATAGCCATGCTCGGAGCTGCCTTCTGTGCCCGGTGCCAGCGCTTAACGATGCTGAGCCCCTTTCCAGGTGACCGACCTCTGACCTTAAGCCGAATTCAACAATGGGTTCAATTTCCTCGTTATTCAGTAAAGGGGTAAGTTCAGATCGATGCGTCCTTGTGATAGTCGCCATAGTTGTCGAAAAAATCCAGAGCGAATGTGGTGGGTGTGGTTGGTCCTCGAACCACCACCGCTTAAGAAGGACCGCATCGCCACATAGTCCGAGTCATGCAACTGCTCTGCTTTAGCGTTTCTTCAGAAGTATCCGTCGAGTCAACAGGAGGCACTACATTACTCCTGTGAGTGTGTGATTCGTTGCGCTTTCTATCAGTACGGTCCGAATGGTGTCATCATTTAAAGGGGTCGTGTCATTTGAATCACGTGAGCCGCCCTGGAGGGCACTCAAAACGCAATCTGTTATCAACCCGTTGATCTACAAACAACCTTCGCGCGAGTAATGCTCATCGTCAAGCGATGACCCTTGGAAGGAAAGCAATAACCCTAATGTCCGCGTGATGTCCTCGAGATCAACCTTCCACAACTGATTCATCAAGGGAGCGTTCGCGGACGAACTCCTCATTCTCCTGCTTGGAAGTGCCATCCACTCTCTTATATTCCTCCGAGTTCCTCTGCAGCGTGTCCTTGCACGGATCAACTTTTTTTGAAGCAGATGAAGTTCACAGACGGTCCGGTGAGAACAGCTCTGCTACGTGCGTTCCTCTTCATGCGATACTGATATGTAGGAATTATCTGCACCTAGTGGTTCAAAGCAAAAGGGGTGGTTTTATCTCCTAGTGTAGAAGTAGTGAACGTCACTTCCCCAAAAGACGATGAGTTAGAGCTGATGGTTGCCACAAGGCATATCGCCACTCGAGGCGATACTTTGAACGGTCAGTAGATGTCTAGTCGATGTTCTTTCACGTTCATACGCATCCATCTGAAACGGCTTTGGAACTCGTAGGTGCTATGTTGACCGTTAACCTTTCAAGTCCCTGCGACGACATTCTGAAAATCAAGCTCACTCACTTCAAAGGCCAAAAACCGCGAGGTCCAAACTTCGAACTCTTTCCGGATGGTGCACCTCCCAACCCAAGCATCAAGATCGACAATCCAAACCCATCTTCAACAATTTTGCCCGAACCGATACCGGAACCTATCACCTTCAGCACAGGCTCCTTATCTGCGCGAATCGATACGTCGTCTAAATCTTACGGGGTTACATTCTCCCATGGAACTCAGTACCTCACATCGATCGAACGCAAAGGTCAAGCCGTGATCGACGCTCCATACCAGCTCACCCTCCAACAAGCATCGGAGGCGTCCTGTGTTGCAAATCAAATCGATCCGAGCATCGGCGTCACGGAAGACGAGAGGGGTAGGGGTCAAATGATCAGGTATATGCTAAATGAGATGGGATTGAGTGTCGGTGAGACGATCTATGGTCTTGGGGAGAGATTTGGTCCCTTAGTCAAGAATGGTCAGCAGGTCAGCTGTTGGAATGAAGGTGAGTGCTGGCGAGATGATAAAAACTACAGTTAGGATATTACTGAGTGTTGTGCTGTGTGGGTGCAGATGGCGGGACTGCATCCCAGCAGGCGTACAAATGTGTGCCATTCTACCTATCGTCAAAGGGCTATGGGCTCTTTGTCAATCACCCCGAAGAAGGTGATGATTTCACATCGAATACTATCAAATCATGGCCTGAAATGGGGACCTGATGTCTGGATTTCCAATAGTGGACTTTGAAATCGGATGTGAGAAGTGCTCCCGAGTTGGTTTTAGCGTCCGGGGAGAGAGTCTTGAGTATTTCGTCATTGGTGGTGGATCAATGAAGGCGGTGAGATGCAGTTTAATCCATGCTCTCATTCCACTCCATGATACAACGGTTATTATAATCAGGTCCTCTCCAATTACACCAAGCTCACTGGGCGCCCAGGGTGAATATCATCTCACCTTCATCATACGCATTGCGGCCGTTGCTAAAACCTTCGTCGCTAGACTCCCGCCAACCTGGACGTTTGGACTATGGATGACGACGTCGTTCACTACTTCTTACGATCAGAAGACCGTTTCCGGATTTCTACAGCAGATGAAGAAGCGGGACTGTCCCGTTCGAGTCCTGCATTTGGATTGCTTGTGCGTCCTATAAACAATGCCCATCCCATGCTGCTGATGGCGTTTTTGTTCAGCTGGATGAAAAGATACGATTGGTACGTAGAGCTACGCTTGCACAGTCATGTATAGTTTTCTGAGATGCTTTCCATCTAATTATCGATTATCAGGTGCTCTTTCACGTTCGATCCAGAGATGTTTCCGGATCCCAAGGCCTATCTGGCCCATGTGAAGAAGGAGTATGACGTGAAGGTTTGCCTCTGGATCAACCCCTATATCAGTAAGTCGCTCGGCTATCTTCAACGAAATAACTATTCAAGGCGGATATGGACGCCCAGGTCAACACTCAATCATGTTCGACGAGGGTATGGCGCATGATTATCTCCTCAAGCGTACGAACGGGGACATATGGCAGTACGTATCAAACCATTGGATTCGGGTAGTGAGTTTGAGATATTCGCTTGCTTTCTAGATGGGATATGTGGCAGCCAGGGTGTGCCATCGTCGACTTCACGAACCCAGCTGCATGCGAATGGTATACCTCAAAGTTGGCTACGCTGATCGATATGGGCGTGGACGCACTTAAAACCGATTTCGCAGAGAGGATACCCCACCTCGGTGTCAAGTACTTTGACGGCAGTGATGCAAGGCGCGTACACGAATTTGTCTTTCGCTAAGACAACTTGTTAACGTGCGAAACCCTGCTATAGGAAAATGCACAAGTTCGTCTACACAAGTTGGCATGATTTCGGAGGCGATTATTGATGCTGCGTTTATAGCCTTTACGCCCACAAGTATAACGAGCTTGTCTTCAATTTACTAGAAAGGAAACTCGGCAAGCATGAAGCGGTCCTGTTCGCCCGAGCAGCGTCTGCAGGCGGGCAACGCTATCCGGTTCACGTAAGAGCCGCGTCCTATGACATCTAGGCTCAACTAACTTCCCCTTGGGATATCGTAGTGGGGAGGGGACTGTGAATCTAGCTATGAAGGTAACCCGCCTTTAAAGCACTACTGTACTAACTCCTCCTGACTGACCACTTCATTCCTATAGCAATGGCAGAATCTCTGCGAGGTGGTCTCAGCTTAACCTCGTCTGGTTTTGCTTTCTGGAGTCACGATATCGGTGGATTCGAGGTTGGTTTATACAGCATATTGGCACATGTCACCGGTGCCGGCAAATTTAACGCGAGAATTGCCATAGGGAAAACCTTCAGATAGCTTATTCAAGCGATGGCTAGCCTTTGGACTATTCTCCACTCATGTGAGCGATGTTTAGTGCTCCCGCCTCTTTTATGGTATCTGACGCTTATTTCCCCTACAGTCACGCTTGCATGGCTCGTACTCGTATCGAGTCCCCTGGCTCTATGGGGAGGAAGCTGTGAAAATCTGCAGCGAGCTTAGTAAGGTCAAGATGCGATTGATGCCGTACATCTACGCGCAGGTAAGGTCGATCTCGCGTGCACAATCGAGAGACACTCCTTATTGATGGATCGGGTGACAGGCCATCAAAGCACACGAATCTGGAGTTCCGATGATGCGCTCCATGATAATCGAGTTTCCAGAAGATCCTTCATGCACCTACTTGGATAGACAGTAGTAAGTCTCGTTGGTCGGTCACGCGTACGACTCTGATACATCTCCCGTAACTAGCATGCTAGGCGAAAGCTTGCTGGTAGCTCCCGTGTTTTCCGATGACACTGTCCAGTACTACATCCCAGCTGGAAATTGGACGTGGTAAGTGGGGTGTCTGGTTTTGGACTGAGATCAAGGACGCCTGTTGATCCCCTCCGTCGGAAAGCTTCTGGACGAAGAAGATCATCACGGGTCCTAAGTGGGTATCGGAGTCTTCTTACCCATTGACTCGTATCCCGATCTTTGTCAGACCGTCAACGATCCTTCTACTCGGTCCTGAACAAGTGACAACTCCGGACTACCCATACGCCGAGATCGGGTTGGAGGTACAGGTTTATGAGTTGAAGGGCAAGGTCACGGTACAGGTTCCCACAGCTAAAGGTACTGCATGGGCTGGAGAAGTTTGGGTCGAAGAAGGGCAAGACAAGGTTCAGAATAAAGGAGTGGAACTGGTTCATACGGGCCCCTGAGCTCCAGCACTTCGAATAAAATGATCATTGTCTTCAGGAGAGAATGGGGGAATTCTTGAGCGATCAAGTGGTGAACGATCCAGTTCATCAGCATGCCCAACAAGTGGATGATGCCGTTTGCAACAGTATGTTGATGGATGCCGCATCGATCACAAGGGCAGAGAGACTGTAGAGAACAAAGTACAGCGAAGTTTTGTTTTAGATAAGCTTGCACGTGGGAATAACGCAAAAGATGCCACGAACATTTGCCGACCATGATCGGTTCGACGGTGGCCGTACTACGTACGATCCTACCACACACAACGCCTTTAACGACGTACCGACCATTGCAACGAGCTACCCGCCACAATTCGCTTCCTCAATGAATGGCGAAGAAAACACATCTGATATTGACTCTGAATTAGCGCCAGGGCTCGGTCGCCCGAAAAGGAGCTCGGCGGCCACATCCTCCGACACCGGGCACAGAACGCAGCTCCGTGCATGGCTATCATACGCTCTAGCTAGGTGAGTACAAGCACTTGACCTCTCACCCTTATATCCTTGGTTTGTTTACGGCATCACAAAACACAGCGAGGTCTTTGCAACATGCTCTCTGAGCCTTTTCCTCCCTATCTGCCTCGAACAATTTGCGCGGGACAACGGTGTTCTAGACCCTGGAAGGACCATGCCTTGTCCTAGGAAAGGCGATGAGGGGCTTGGAGAGAAGGAGATGCTGATGATGGCAGGGAGGTGTGTTGTGAGGGTCGTTGGCGGGGTGTGGGTGGATACTGCGAGTTTCAGGTATGCCACGAAAGGATGGCACAGCCTTATTGGATTGCCCGGGGAAAATATGAGCTGAAATTCATCTTCATCTGTAGCTTGTACATATACTCCGCCTCGGTAGCCATCCAGGCGTTGACGGTCATCTCCATGGGCGGCGTAGCGGACTATCGTTCGTCCTTATTCTCCATCCCTCATTGGAGACAACTAACCACCACTTATTCCAGCTCCTCACCGCAAGCGCCTCCTCCTTCTCTTTGCGTCTCTCGGCTCGCTTGCCACGACATCCTTCATCTTCCTCCCCTCTCTCTCCCCTCTATGGCCACTCTGTGCACTCCTCGCAATTGCTGCAAACGTCGGTTTTGGCGCAAGCATGGTTGCCCTTAACGCTTACTTACCTGGCCTCGCTCGTACGGCGCCAGAGGTCGTTGCGATGCGCTCATCATCGGCGTCATCAGTGTCACCTGAGAATAGTGATGACGACGAAAGAGAGCAATACCAGCGTGCCATCGCCCGTTCTACAGCTCATATCTCCGCGAAAGGCATTGCCATCGGATACGCCGGTGGAATATTCGTTCTGCTGATATGTCTGGTGCCTGTCATGATGTTAGGAGGGACGACGTGGAGTTTGCGAGTAGCAATTGCCATCAGTGGGATTTGGTGGGCTGCAGGAACAGTACCGAGCGCGCTCTGGCTGAGATCAGGTGAGGAAGATTCTGACGGGCTGGGGGTGAGGGGAAGGGGTGCCGGACTCGGAAGGGAAGTTGTGATGGCATGGAAACGGCTTGGAGAGATGTTGAGACCGAGTGAGATCAAGAAGTTGAAGAACACGTTTGTGTTTTTGGCAGCGTGGTTTCTCTTGAGTGATGGTCAGTCTTCGACCCTCATCACCTCACGCTCAGTTATGGCACCGCTGACTCTTTCGTTTCGAAACTAACTTTCTTATCGTAGGCTTCACGTCCATAACATCCACAGCAGTCCTCTTTGCATCTACAACACTCCATATGCCAGCCTCGTCCCTCATCTTAGTCAGCATCCTCTCTCCTATTGCAGGCATTGCGGGCTCCCTCTTGTTCCCTCGCGTCCAGAAATATATGGGATGGACGAACGAGAGGACACTGGTATGGCTCGTCGGCGGGGCTGCGCTTGTTCCCGTTTATGGATGTCTTGGATTCTTGATCGAGGGTAGCGGGACGAGGTTTGGTGGGTTGACGACTCCGGGTGAGATGTACGGATTGGCAATATTATTCGGGGGGATCTATGGCCCGTTCCAGTCCTATGCCAGATCAGTATTCTCAGAAGTAATTCCGAAAGGGGAGGAAGCACGATGGTGAGTGCTAGCATGCCGTTTTGTGTCCAGCTCTAGACACCTTGCTATTGAGGTGGTGCTGATACTCGAATCCTCATAGGTTTGGGCTGTATTCCATTACCGACAAGGTACAATCGTAACCTTTTTCTTCCCTTTGATTGTATTTCTGACCCATTCATTTCGTCCGCTTCAGTCAAGTTCGTTCTTGGGTCCCCTCATCGTCGGCCTCATCAGCGACGCCACAGGAAACATGCGATATGCATTCTTCTTCCTCATCGGCATGATGCTGTTACCGATCCCGATTCTATTATTAGCTTTGGATGTGAAGAGGGGCAGGGAGGATGCGGAACGGTATGCTGAGGGGAGGGACAGGAGTGGTGGGCGAGCGAAGGATGTTGGAGAGGAGGAGAGATTGGTTGGTGGTAGTGATGGAGATCTTGATGATGAACCGCACGATTGAGATGTCTCTGAGCGAAGATGTGGTTGCCTTGTGATCAGTGACTTGATGTATTATCAAATCGGTGTTCCTCCTGCTCGCTCTTTCTCGATGTTGTTTTTGCGGATGCTCTGTTGCAGAGGTCAAGGGCATCTTGGAGCCAATGGCTGGCCAGACGCCAGCGATAGTCGACTTCAGGGCTCTGGTCTCGATCTTTTGGCGGGACATATGCAACTAGGTCGAGGCGGGCCCAAACCCGAGGAAACCTCAGGTTATGATCCGTTCGAAGACGTTCATCTGATACTCGGTCGCTTGGATCAATATGAAATTGATGTCTTCATTGGTGATATTGACTCCATGTGGCTCTATCCTCCAACAATAGGCTCTTTCTGCGGCTGTTGCGGCTTTGCTCCTTACTCTTCCTGCCGCAGTGGGATAACCGCTTACACAGTTGCAATGACCAAGGCCAACGGGTTTCGATTATAAAGGAGAGTTTATAGGTCTGCCGCATCCCGTTATCATGTCCAATCTTACCTTAAAAAATGACATCCAGGGCACGATATAGACGAGTCCCAAACTTGTAGATATGTATTTCGGTTCAGTAATGAGCATCTACGACAGATAGAGTTTTGCGGCCCCTGACAGAACAGATGAAATAAAGTGGCGCCGCATCTCGGACTTCCGGTGCTCAAACCCTTCAAAAGAGAGCGCTATCCCGATCGCCCAATATCGGACACCACAGGCGCAAATAGCCGGGAGATACAGCTCCCAGTTCCCCGGTCTTCGGTGAAAGGCCTGCCGAGTTGATCGTCAGATCGGTCATCATAGGACATGGCCACCTCTGTTGAACCTAAACGGCTGGACAGGTATGGAGGATTTCTGCCATGTTGTTGACGTAGCTTAACTCGAACTTGCAAAGTCCTGGTAGGTTTTCAAGCAGTGACGGGAAAAAAGGATATGCATATCCACCAGAATCGATCTTGAGAGACAGGGTTGTGGTGATATATGGAATCACGAAGAGGTCGAAGATACCCCCCAAGTCCGCGGGGAAAGCTTTTATCCTAGTTCTAAACCTTCTAGCTGCGCCCTCGTGATCCTTTCCATCGACGATGATTCCAATCACCCAGACGCCTCTAGCTTGTAACTCCAATTATAGCATAACATCTCCGGAATTTATCTCGGCCAAAAGGCATCCAGGGACACTAGACGGCTCCACACCGTACAAGGGGAGCCACTCAGTGGCAAGAGGTTCAATTCGGCGTTGCAATAGAAGTCATCAACGTAAGGCGCGTGAACTGTTGCGAAGATGGAAAGGGGATTGCCGACGAAACGTCGATGATCCTGAGTGTCCATAAGGATAAAAGATTGATTTGATCTACATGGGCGAGCTCCTCGAGCATGGGTACAACCGTACGACCGCGCTCATACGCGTCCACCATATCCGTGAGCTCCAGCACCTTGAGCGCCAGACTGCGAGACAGAATTGCGAGGATCTGCTGCAATGACGGCCCTTCGTCCATTCCCCATGTATCACTCACATGTAGGCTAAGGGTCCTGAAGTTGCGCAGCGTACACTCATCCCATCTCAAATCGACACCATGGAGCCGAACGGAACACAGGTGTTCACCGGATGAGTGACCGATCGGTGACCGAAGGCTGCTAGTCTTCAGCGTAAAACGTTCCAGCCTCGGACAAGGCGACTGGAGGAATTGAATAACCCCTGAAGAAGCGATCAAGCCTTCGTAATCCATCGACCTTCACCGGTGAGATTCCCCAGAGGTGTGCATCGGGACCTGTACATGGAAGGAGCCTGTGCGACCCGTACGGATGGATGTGGCAAGATATAGGCGGAATTTTTTCTTAGAGCTAGCTCCCATGAGTTAAGCAAATCGCTCGACCGGCCAGTGTTATACTTGACGATCGTCCACGGGCGTGGTGTGGACAAGACGACCAAGGTCCAGTACTTGGATACACATGCGAGAGTGTGGAGATGTTTAAGACTCCACCCGACTTCTTCAATCGATTCCAAGAGTATACGAGTGAAGATCTCCAATGGGATGGTGTGAATCCTGGAGGTGATGGTGTTATGATACGTATGTCGTTGGGAGATGATGGTGGGGATGCGATCGTTCAAGCTGCTCTGAGCCACCTGTATGAGCTGGACGTCTCGATCAACTTCTTCCGAGGAGCCAAGGGTCGTTGAAGAGAAGAAGTTGTAGCTGAGCCTATGCTTGTCGTCCAGACCGAGAGCCAATATGGACAGTGCGTGGTCTATAGCCTCATTCGTGCGACGGATCATTTGCCAATGCCACCAATGGATTCGTATCGTTAGGTATATGATATTTAAGTACTCTTGAGTAAAACTGTATGCTCACTGGATCGTGAACGTCAGGCATCACGATTCTTCTCTGGACTGCTTCACGTGACCTCGCTGATATAAGGGCCAAGCATTGGCTCCTGTCAACTCGGGTCCGAATCTTGTGGCTTTATTCATTGGGACCTGGGTCCTAGGGTTTAGCATGTCTAGCACCCTCGAGCAGGTCACCCGACGTAGATAAGTAAACAGAGCATGGGCGCACAGGGTGCACTGAAATAGGCAGTTCATAGATTGATTTAGGGACAGGCAAGCGGCGGACAGATTGCCGAGCGCCATCTCCCGATATCGATCAGCATTTCTCGATATCGTGCCTGCAACACCTGCCTTTTGTAGAATGATCACCCTGTGGAGCCGAGATATCAGATCCTTCTCTTCGACGTGGGCAAATGCTCTGGTGCCTCTCGTCCCATGTGTTGTGGCTTAATGCGTCGTGTATTTGGGGCTTAACTTACGAATTCGATAGCACACGAAAAGTCTCTTAAATCATGACTTATCTAGCAAACTGGCTTAAAATAACGATCCCTATTTCCAGGTCATGGATTCGTACACCTATGAGCTGAAGCTAAAACTTGAAGACTTCAAACCTCCGAGAGACTCTGCTGAACAGAATGAGTTTGGCGATATAGGAGGCTTCTGGGTGAGTCATTGATCCCAGGTGGATGATCGATATCGTTCGTGGTTTCTTATGCGCCGTTGCCAGTTGAAATACGATAAGGTGGCCGGCAAATTCGATGAAGACATGATGGTTCGCCTGAATAGTCACCTTGATTCTCCGCTAATATTCGTGAGTGCTTTAGACTAGTCGTTTGTTGCTATTTTGACCAGGAATATTGTCTAGGCCGGTCTCTTCTCTGCCATCAACACATCGTTCATCATCCTTGCTCTCACTGGGCTCAGCGCAGGACCCTCAGACCAGACGAACCACCTCCTCCGACTCCTGCTCACCAACAAAACCAGCCCCACACTCACTTCGAACGACCTTGATCTTCCAACCTTCGCACCAGATAGAGCCAGCGTGCGACAAAACTGTCTATTCTTTGCCAGCCTTGGATTCAGTCTGATTGCGGCAGCGGGTGCAGTGTTGGCGAGGCAATGGCTTCAACAATACGAACGCACCGGGCAGACCGGACCGGTTCGTGGACAAGCGATTAGGAGGACAGAGAAGTACCTAGGTGCTAAGCGTTGGGGCTTGGCACAAGTGGTGCAGGCTCTCCCTTCACTCTTGTTCCTTTCTATCGCTTTGTTCTCCATCGGTCTCGTGGACTACCTCTGGGTGATCGACAAGACGGTGGCCCTCGTCGTCACAGTCTACGCCGTTGTGGGATTCATGGCCTACGGTTTTACCCTCATCGCTGGCGTCATATTCCGTTCCTGTCCCTTCCAAACAGTACTCTCCTTGTTCATCCGAAATCGCTTTCATGATGCACTCTCCCAATCCGCCTCCCAGAGAGATAAATATTCCGACATCATCAAGGACCTATTCACCGGCGCAACGGAGAGATTGAAACTGACCGGTCACCGTAGTCTACTACATTACATCAGGGTGCAGTCAAGTCGGGTCTGGGACAGGATCTTGAAAGGGCCCGCAGGCGGTGCTTCAGACTTCATCGACAAGACCGTCTTCAGCGGCTTTAAGACCAGTTTGTATAGCCTCAGGAAGGTGGTGACTTGGCGCAAAAACGCATCGACGTATAAATATATCGACAAGATCCATGCGCATTCGGTAATATGGATGGCGGAGAATGCCCCCGATCAGGACAACATGTTAACAATCGCTCAAAACATCCCATTCATTTCCGACTTCGAATCCTTGCAGCTTATCGCTTCGAGAAAGGCCTTTCATCATCTTCTACTGCGGCTCAGTTCATCCCTCATGGCGCTTCGCGATTCCCAGACCTCGGAGAACATGGTCAACGCGGTTACGATGGCGAAGGCTGTAGCCCACATCGCGCTCGCAACTCCGGTTATTACTGCAGATTGGCTATATGGGGTGTTTCAAAAGGTTGATAGCCTGCATTGGCTGGATGATTTGTGCGAGTTGCTGGATGCAGAAGAGTTGATGATCCAACTACTATCGATCTCGTGCGTCCTCCACTGGACGCCTTCGAAAGATCCGCCGGCACATCTGACCACGATCGAAGAGATCCTACACGAAGGCTTGCATGGAGGTACCAGAAAGGGGAAAGCGGCGTCTACCTACCTACACCATTGCATCCTTATGGCGCCAATCAACGCAAAGAAGTGGAGCGATACGCGACGCCAAATCGATAATATCAAAACCATGTTCACAGTCAAAGAGGTTAAAGCGGATGTCTCGTACGTTACCTATGCAGCGCGGGCGCTGACGTTGATCATCTGCGAGTGCCCTGAGTTGCTAGGCCGTGCGTCGAGCACTATGCAGGTACCGCTGGACTTGGCAAGAAGCGCTTGGGCCATACGAACCGAGTAAGCCTTCTAATTCTTGGGTTGTTGTTGGATACTTACAGATACCGCTAGGAATTCACTCGCACAAAGTCTCCTCGAGGTCCTCGAAGCTTTCTCGGCACTTTACAAACCCGAGCCGGAGCCGGAATCCACATACTCCCCACTGCTGCTTTGTCAGAGACAACTCCTGATCCACGGGAGAACATTAATCGCGTCGAACGATCAGGTCCTGCAAAAAAGTCAACAGGTGCCGCGTCCCTTTCATGCCTTGCACTCTAGGCTAAATCCATACATCACGGAACTACGTTACGTCACACACCCGGCCTGCTACCCGAAAATCAGTCCATACATCTTCACTGACTGTCTGGACCAGCCTGTCAACTTCCTGAACCAGTTGCTACTTACGCCGAGCTCGCAATGGTCTGACGTGTCCACCTCCGATCTCGAAACCACAGCCCGCTGGGCACGGAATCAGGACTCGAAGTCACGAACACTCTCAGAAGGCATCCTTTACCGATACTTCGTTCATCTTCAACAAACCCTCCCTGAATGGAGGCTGCCCAATAGACGAGCGGCGAAGCTTGAAGCTGGTGGCAGGATCGGACGCGTTTTGGCCTCAGCGCTACGAGTATACATTGCTCTCTGTCCATCCATCACCGCTGAGGAAAGGTGGTCCGTCTTCCATATGTATCTACACTCACTGGCTACCGGTCCAGTGCAGCCGGTTGTCCCAGTCGACTGGATGCCCCGCAAGGTCGATAAACAGGGGATTCCTCCGTCACTCAATACACCTGGATATTCAACCTTGTCGTTTGATTGCGATAATAACGTCTCCCGGGAGGTGGAGAGAACTGTGGTCGACACGGGCCGCAATTGGGACATGGACGAAAACGAAGCGATGGGTTCCTGTCTGATCTGGCTGGCCGAAAGCCTCCGGACCCTAGCAGCGGACTGGGCGCCACGCGTGGATAGGAAACGCGTTGTTCGATTGTTTACCGACATCATGCGAAAGCGGAGGAATACAGTGGGGGACGTGCAGGGGAATGCGCAGGGGGACGCGGACATGTGGTGTAGTGTGAATATAGAAGCTGCAGGAGCACTCTTCCTTAGGGCTTGGGAAGGATACACTGGTGACCCTTCTGGAGAGGGATCGATTAGGTTGGGGTCAGATACGTCGGGGTGGATGGATGACGCTACAATCTGGGCGTTCACAACCTGGCTCCGAACCTTTGAAAGTCATGGTATCATATCGATCAAGGAAAAAAACAATGACGACATAGTCTTCGCTCAAACACAACTTGAATTTCAACTCGTGCTTCGCTACATCGACCAGGCGAGTGTCCAGAATCCGAACGCTGTTAAGCGTTTCAAGCTAATCGAAGCCAGGGAGAGGCTCATGATATCGGCGGCAAAAAAGAAGTTTCAAAGAGCCGTGTAGACGATGAGGACGGTTCGGTCATTTCAAAATTCGCAATCTGCCGCAGGAGGCGAGGGTCCGAGACCAAGGAAAAGTTCTATGCAGAGCTGGTTAGCGCGGCCTCGGTCCCTTCTCCTTCCTTTCAACACCCGCGACACCTGAATCGATGCTCACAGACAGATTATGATGCGAGATCGAAGCTATGTCATAATTGTGGATTGATTTTATATCGTAATGCTGATTGCGGTTGTAATCCATCCGAGTAGACACTCCAAATGGAGCATTAGTGAACCTAGTAGAGCCACGAAATCAATGTCCGTTCGCTGTTGACCATCCACTGTCATTTCGTAGGCATTTCAATTTTGTTGCTACCCCGCGCACTGTACCCCTTCGATTAACGACGTACATCTAAAACAAAAGTAGCCTACAAAGTGACATCAACCGACGAATTAAATGCCAAAGATCTAATCGCCAGGGACGAGTATCCCGAAATGTCCCCGTCATGTCCTACCTCCCGAGCAGACACTTGAAGCATTGTAAAGATCTATGAGTGAGCACATTGTCAGACATGCCATTGCTAAGCTAAGTCTCATTCGTGGCCCAAACACGAATCCAACTTAAACGAACCCACGAGGATGCTTACCGCTAATCCATCTGGATAGGCCATGTTGTCCCTTTCCGGACACTATTCGCCAGAAGTCTACGTATACCCCTCTCAGCCAAACGACGCTCACTCTTCAACACATTCTTCTACCGGCTGTAAGAGCAAATGAGCTGAAGGCATAATCAAACTGGACAAAGGTGGTCCATCTGAATCAGAGCATCATACTGGGAAGGGAGAAGGACCAGTAGGGCCCATGGTAGGTGCCCGAGTAGCAAGGTAGAATTGTGTACTAACTATGCTACTACGGACATCTCAGCCTAAGGGAACCCTCGCAACAACGCTAACATGGACGGGGAATGAAGATGAACATCCGAAGGATGAGCACGGCTCGCCAAGCCACATCAAGCTCTAGTGATAGGTCCGACGAGTTGATCATCAGGTCGGTCATCATGGGACACGGTCACCTCTGTGTTGAACCTGAACGGCTAGAAAGATATGAGAGGATTTCCGCCGTGTTGCTGAAATAGCTCGGCTCAAGCTTGGAAAGCCCTGGTAAGTTTTCAAGCAGTGACGGCGGGAAAGGGTATAGGTATCCACCGGATTCGATGTTGGGAGACAGGGTTGCGGTGGCAGATCGAATCATGAAGAGGTCGAAGTCACTCTTCAAATCCACGGGGACAGCTTTCATCGTGGCTGTGAACCTTCTAACTGCATCCCGGTTGTCTTCTTCATCGGCGCTGATTTTGAACTCCCAAACGCCTCTAGTCTGTAAGTCTAGCGTGACATCTTGGCTAAAGGATATCCCGGGACACTCGCAGAAGGCTTCACGCAGTGTTAGGGGAGCCACTCGGTGGCAAGAGGTTTGGTTTGGGGTTGCCCATAAAAGTTGTCAATGTAAGGCGCGTAGATTTTTGTGAACATAGAAAGGGGGATTGCCGACGGCAACTCGATGATACTGAGTGACCATAACGACAAGAGATTGATTTGTTCTACGCGGGCGATCTTTTCGACCTTAGGAAGAACCGCACGACCGCCTTCCTATGCGTCCAACATATCCGTAAGCTCCAGCACCTTGAACACAGGACTGCGAGACGGAAGCGTGAGGATCTGCTGTCATGTCCCTTCGTCCATTCCCCGGGTCTCACTGACACACAGATTGAGGGTCCAGAGGTTGCGAAGGGTGCACTGGTCCCATCTGAAATCGACTTTATGAAGCCGAATGGAGCTGAATGTTTGCCGGATGAGAGACTGATCGGTGACCAAACACTGCTAGTCTTCAACGCAAGACGTTCCAGCTTTGGACAAGGCGACTGGAGGAATTGAATGACCTCTGAAGAAGCGATCAAGCCTTTGTAGTCCATCGACCTCCATTGGCGAAATTCCCCAGAGGCGCGCTCCAGGATCCTGGAAGTTGGAAGGAGCCTGTGTGAACCGTACGGATGGGTGTGGCAAGATATGGGCAGTTGCTCGGACCTGGTTAACGCTAGCTCTCATGACTGAAGTAAATCGCTCGGCCGGCCAGTGTTATACTTGACGACCGTCCACAAGCGTGGTGTGGACAGGACAACCGAGGCCCAGCACCCGAACACACACGCAAGACCATGGAGATGTTCAAGATTCCACCCAACTCCTTCAATCGATGCCAAGAGTATGCAAGTGGAGATCTCCAATGAGATAGTGTGGATTCTGAGTGTGATAGTGCTAAAATACGAGCGTCGTTAGGAGATGATAGCGGAGATACGGCCGTTTAAGCTGCTCTGAACCACCTATATGGGCTAGATGTCTTGATCGATTTCTTCCCGGGAGCCAAGAGCTTTTGAAGAGAAGAAGTTGTAGCTGGGCCTGTGCTCGCCGGTTAACTGAGAACAGCGCGCGATCTACAGCCTCATCCGTTAGATAGGTCATTTGCCAATGCCACCCAGGGATGTTTAGAATGTGGTTAGATTGACATCATTCTGTTGTGGACTGCCATACGTGACCTCGCTGGATCTGAGGGTCCGAGAACCTTAGAAAAATAATATTATACGACAGAGCCGCGAACAGAACGGCTCTACTATGATATGAAGCCAGGGATCTCCCCCCAGCCACCAAACCGTCAATCGTAACCGCCCTATACGTCGATGACTACCCCAAGTGTGCGCCGGGGCGAAACATGTACCGATGTGATCAATTATCTCTATCTCATTTGGGTATGAGACATCATAGTTAACATCGACCTGGATAGCACAACGTTTTAAGTGCGAAAATAAGTCAAATAAACCAATCGGGTGGTACATAGGAGGAGGGGTTACCACAAATCATCGTGTATTGTACAGTAGTTGCCTGGTCCTCTTTCTACAAACCGACTAAAGCGCCAAGTATATCCATATATGGTAATCAGGGTGCCAAAGTATCATCTGTTTAGGAGTGAAAGCGAAGTAGAGCACGCTCCACAATGTGGCGTACTTTCCTAAAATGGGGTAATTGAACTGGGCTGGACGGCTGGACGGCGTTTACTCTGCGGGGCCAGACAATGGGGCGAGAAAAAAAGCCAACCTAACAACCACTACGCACACTGATGACCATCTACTTACTCTCGGTACATGAACTTGGACCCACATTCTTGTCAATCAAGCCAAGCGCCGGATCAGTGCTTCTATATTTACCTGACCTTTGCGTTTTCAATTGGTGAGCAAGCGTAGGGCCATAGGCTACTGCTAGGTGTTTTGTGATAGTGCTAGGCGATTAAGAATCCTTGTCGAGTTCACAGGTAGAAAGTGATCCGATGACATACTGGCTTCTTGCCTTTCTTGGAATAATCAGATTTCCCTGTGGCAAACTCCGATGTCCTTTTCGGCATGAGTAAATGCTCCGAACAACACTGGTGCTCACTTGTAATGCGCTTGCACACGTTTTCGGCCATGAGTTGTGGCTTAATGCGTCGTGTATCTTAAGGCTTACATATACCACTCACGAGTTTAAGGAGGACAGGCAAAACGCCTCTTAAGTCAGGACTGACCTCGCAACAGGTTTACAATAAAAATCTCCACTTCCAAGCGATGGATACATCTGATGAACAGAATGATTTTGGTGGTATAGGAGGTTTCTGGGTGAGCCATTGATCTCAGGCTGATAACCGCCGTCATCCATGGTTCTTACGTGTTGTCACTAGGCGGAATACGACAAGGTGGCCGGAAAATTCGATGAGGATATGATGGTTCGCCTGAATAGCAATCTTGATTCTCTGCTAATATTCGTGAGTGCTCGGGATCAGACTGGTCACTTTTTGCTTTTTTGACAGGGAATATCTTCTATTAGGCTGGTCTCTTCTCTGCCATCAACACATCGTTCATTATCCTTGCTCTCACGGGGCTCAGCGCAGGATCCTCAGATCAAACGAATCATCTCCTCCGACTCCTGCTCATGAATGGGACCAACCCCGCACTCACTTCGAACGACCTCGATCTTCCGACCTTCGTACCAGGTAGAGCCATTGTACGACAGAACTACCTATTTGTTGCCAGCCTCAGCTTCAGTTTGATTTCGGCAGCGGGAGCAGTGTTGGCAAGGCAATGGCTTCAACATTACGAGCGCACTGGGCAGACCGGACCGGTTCGTGGACAAGCGATCAGGAGAACAGAGAAGTACTTAGGTGCAAAGTGGTGGCACTTAGCGGACGTAGTACAGGCTCTCCCTTCACTCTTATTCCTCTCCATCGCTTTATTTTCCTTCGGTCTCGTGGACTACCTCTGGGTGGTCGACAAGACGGTGGCCCTCGTTGTCACAGTCCTTGCTGCTGTGGGATTCATGGCCTACGGTTTTACCCTCATCACTAGCGTTATGTTTCATTTCTGTCCCTTCCAAACAGCACTCTCCATATTCATCAGAAAGTCCTTTCAAGATGCACTCTCCCTATCCACCTCCCACAGAGATAAATATTCCGACGCCGTCAAGGACCTATTCACCGGGATGCAGTCCAGTCGGATCTGGGACGGCATCCAGAAGGGGCCCATGAGCGATGTTTTGGACTTCATCCATAGAAGCATCTTTGGCCGCTTCAAGAAGGGATGGTATACCGTCAGGAAGGTGGTGAACTGGTCCAAAATGGCATCGAAGTGTCGATATATAGACAAGATCTACGCATTTTCGGTAATCTGGATGGCAGAGAAGGCTCCCGATCACAATAACATGCTAATAATCGCCCAAAACATCCCATTCATCTCCGACTTCGAATCCCTGCAGCTGATCGCTTCGAGAAAGGCCTTTCATCTCCTTCCACTGCGACTCAGTTCGTCCCTCATGGCGCTTCGCGATGCCCCCGTCACTGACAACGTCACTGCCATGGCGAACGCGGTTACGATGGCGAAGGCTGTAGCCCACATCGCGCTCGCATCTCCGGTCATTACTGCAGACAAGCTGTACGGGGTATTTCAGAACGTTAGTAGCCTGCGTTGGCTGGCTGATGTGTGTGGGTTGAAGGAGTCAGAAGAGTTGATGATACAACTACTATCGATCTCGTGCGTCCTCCACTGGACGTCGTTGCAAGCCCTACCAGCGCATTTGACCACGGTCGAGGCAATCCTGTGTGAGGGCTTGCACAGAGGCACGAGAAAGGGAAAGGCGGCGTCTACCTACCTACACCATTGCATCCTTATGGCACCGATCAACGCAAAAAGGTGGAGCGATACGCAACTTCAAATCGATGGTATCGAAGCTACCCTCTCAATCAAGGGGGTCGAGGTGGACGTCGCGTACGTTACCTGCGCGGCGCAGGCACTGTCGCTGACGCTCCATGAGTGTCCTGCGTTGCTAGGCCGGGCGCCGAGCGCTACACAGCCACCACTGGACATGGCAAGAAGCGCTTGGGTGATACGGACTGAGTAAGCCTTCTAATCATTGTGTGGGTTAGAGGAAGACGCTTACAAATACCGCTAGAAATTCACTGGCGTGGAGTCTCCTTGAGGTCCTCAACAATTTCTTGACGCTTTACACACCGCTGCCTGAGCCTGAGTCTGTATACTCCTCATTGTTACTTTGTCAGAGGCAACTTATGGTCCACGGGAGAGCATTACTCGCATCGGATGACCAGGTCCTGCGAAACAGCCAAGGAGTGCCACTTCCCTTCCAGGCCTTGCACGAGAGGCTGAACTCATACATCGCGGCACTACATCACGTCACGTGCGCGGCCTATCACCCGCCAATCATTCCATACATCTTCACCGACTGTCTGGCCCAACCAGTCAACTTCTTGAACCAATTGCTGCTTACACCAAGCTCGCAATGGTCCGACGCGATCACCCCCGATCTCATAACCACCGCCCTCTGGGCACAGGGTCACAGCCCGAAGTCGCTCTCAGAAGGCATCCTTTACCGATACTTCGTTCATCTTCAACAAACCATCCCTGGATGGAGGCTGGCCAATAGACGAACCGCGAAGCTTGAAGCCGATGGCAGGGTTGGGCGCGTGCTGGCCTCGGCGCTACGGGTATACGTTGCTCTCTGTCCATCCATCATCGCTAAGGAGAGGTGGTCTGTCTTCCATACGTATCTATACACGCTGGCTACCGGTCCAGCGCAGCCGGTTGTCCCGGTCAGCTGGATGCCCCCTAGGGCCGATGAAAGCGCGGGGTCACGCGAACAAGAACCTCCGCTGGTTCATACCGCGCTCGATATGCCTGAATCATCGATCCTGCCGTTGGAGCACAATAATGACCTCTCCCTGGAGGTGGAGAAAACTGTGCTCGACACGGACCGCAATTGGGACGTGAATGAAAACGAGGCGATGGGCTCCTGTCTAATCTGGCTGGCCGAAAGCCTCTGGACCCGAGCAGCAGACTGGGCGCCACGCGTAGATGGGAAACGCGTCGTTCGATTGTTTACCGACGTAATGCAAAATCGGAGGAATACAGCAGGGGGCACGCTGGGGGATGCGCAGGGGGACACGCTGAGGGACACGCAGGGGGACGCGGACATGTGGAGCAGTGTGGATGTGAAAGCTGCGGGAGCGCTCTTCCTCAGAACTTGGGAAGGATACATTGGAGACCCATTGAAGTCGGGATCGATAAGCTCGGAGCCAGATACGCCGGGGTGGATGGATAGAGCTACAATCGAGGCGTTCAGCACTTGGCTCCAAACCTTCGAAAGTCATGGCATCATATCAATCAAGGAGAAGAACGGTGAAGACATAGTCTTCTCCCAGACGAAACTTGACCCCCAGCTCGCACTTCGCTACATCGAGCAGGCAAGTGCTCAGAATCCTGACGCTGTTAAGGAATTCGAGCTGGACGAAGCTAAGGAGACGCTCACAATGTCGGTGGCAAAAAGGATGTTTCAAAGAGCGGTGCAGACAGTGAAGCGAGCTCAGGCATTTGGTCCCCCACTGAGAAAGGTAGCTGGTTAAGACCCCGCGCCTCCAACGCCCACGAAACCTAAGCTACGGCTCAGACGGATTATGACGCGAGATCGAGGCTATCCCGTAAGTTATGGGATGATTTCATGTCGTAACGCAGATTGTGATTGTAATACAGAGTAGACATGCGAATGAAATGGGGTTGATTAGTCAAACCAGTATAGTCACAAATCAATCGATGCGTTTGCTGTTGATCATCCCGGGGGCGCTCCAATTTATGTTGCTACTCTGCAATGTTCCTCTTCGATCACCAAATTCAAGAAGCGGCTGGTGAAGCGACATCAAACAATGAACGTCATGCCAAAGATATGATCATCGTGTAAGAGCGTCTCCGCCGTGTCCTACTTCCCCGGCAACCTAAAGACAGACCACGCTTATTTGTATTTGCTTGCTGGTGATCAGGCCGCGTCGTTAAGTCCAATGTGTCGTCAAACGGTACACTTCGATACTCTTCAATATACAATTAAAGACATGATCAAACCGGACTGAAACAGTGCATCCGAATCAGGGCATCACGATGACATGAACAATGAACAAAGACGAGCATCCGAAGGATGAGTAAGGTGAGCTTCATCATGTTCAATCAAAAACATTCTCACCAGTCGAGCTCAAATAGACCACCAGGGGATGACGTCATAACTGATACGCTTACTTGCCGTGCCGTATGTATGTCTGTAACGCGTTCTATCCTTGCATATACTACACGGGGACTCATTTCACATGTTAGCCATTTCTGTAATCTTGCCCCTTTTTCAATGTACGCCTGTTAACTCTTAGCCACCCGAATTACTTGAAATGGTCCTGTCATCATACAGACCTTTACACGTTCACCAACAAAGCATGTTATAGAAACACTTTGGCAAATTCACGCACAACGTTCACGCTTTCGGAAGCGTATCATGTAGAAGTACTACATGCTCGGCAACGAAACAGGTGTGCAAGCGATGTCACATGCGGGTACAAGCGACACTTATACCATTGCAGGTATGTTGATAGAAGCTATCGTCCATACTTTTCTGGATTGAGAGCTAGCCAGCCCAGTGATGGTTGCTCCACCAGAGGCGACGCCGGTAGAGCCAAAGGTTGTATCCGCTGCATCCAATGTGATGACCGTGTTGGTATACGTCTGTGCGGCGACTGTACCAGAACAGTTATCATCGCACTCGGTGCCAGTACCCTAGCCTATCCGATCAGTCGGTGAGCTTTCACAGTATCTCTAGGAGAAACCGAATAAGCTTGCCTTTCATATAGGGCCCTGCGGCGTAGCTTAACTTTAGGAAAACGTAAATATATGGACTGAAGACAGGAGACTGCATGGATTGACTGACGGTAGACACAACCACGCCATTGATAGTTGCTGTTTGTGTCCAGGTATTCTTGTCCGAACCAAGAACGCTTTAGGAGGATATGAAATTAGAAGAGGTCAAACGCGCAGCAGTAGGTGGGCATAAAGTCGTGACCTACTAGTTAATAGTCACAGCATCCGTGCCCTTGACGATGCCTGCATTTCCGTCGATTTGGCCGAAAGACCCAAAGATGGAGCAACGAACACACCACTATCCAGTGGCCGCTCCATACCATGCGTTGCTAGGCTACGATTCCAGAGTAGTCTGTAGTGAAGTACTCAATAAACGTGTCCTATCCTTTCAGGTCCAAAAATAGGATTGGACCTCACCTGGATCAAATCTCCGGTGCCGTTCGACATTCCTGGCCTACAGAGCTTATGGTCAACGAACGCTATGGGGCCATGGGTGTGGCGGTTATGTACCAGAGGAAAAGTTCCCCATTCTGGGTCGATGGAGCCACCCCTGGCGTCAGCGTTGTTTGAGCCGAAATGATGTTGGCTTTGGATGGGCCAAGAGAATATGCTCTATGCCATCGGTGACATACATAGGTTAGTCGTTATCAATAGCGTAACCGTTATGAGACTTGCCCTCCCCAAGAGTCCGCTGCAGCGAGCAAGGCTCCGGAACAAAGTGCAAGTGCAGAGATGAGTATGGCTTTCATTGGAATTTGAGGTGTTGAAGAAAATCTGGGATGATTGAGAAGTGCTGGCCCTACTCAAAGCATTTAGGCCAAACCGATTTAAACCCCTTCCAGCTTCAGTCGGGAGAACTGAAGCAAGAGTTCCAGATGACCACTGGTAACAATGTGTGGCGACGGTGCGGCCCGCCCACCATGAGGAACCAAGACCCCATGATTCAATGGAGCGCATCTCCAAATCGAGAGATTCCGGCGATAATACTCCTAGCATAATATGACTTACACGCCCCAAAAGAATATGCCCAGGTTCAAACCGCCAAGAAGTGGTAACGATTGGTATTGCATGCATCGTGAGATCCGTCCCGGAGACCAAATGCAACCGCACTCAGTATGCCACTCGCTTTGATCCGCCAGTGTAGCCATTTAATGCTTCCTGTTAGTAACAAGCTGACGACGTAGAGCAACGTATTTTAGGACACTAATAGCCTCAGCAGATTAACCTTGGGCGACGAGTCAGGGTCGAGGTTGACAACGCAGAAATAGCACAGAAACAGATGCCCGCCACGGGGTCGTATGTCGGATTGAAATCCGGGCCGCTCAAGAAAAATCTGAGGGCCGTCGCTGCGACTGTTTCGCTCAAGCCGGATGGTTTGGATCCTTCTACGCCAATGTGTGCTAGTTGGAGGAAGAAGAAGACGCACATCTTGTGTGATTTCTCGGGGATCAGTCGGTACCGAGAGGGCGCAATTGGAGTGTCTCAGAACCAGACGTCGCTGGTAGTTGCGTTATTTAGCACCTATTCTATTCTAAAATTCGCGTCCCACAGGTCAGTTCTCATGCGAAAACTTGAGGGTTATCCTATGGTCAGGCAGGACCACAAGACTAGAAGAGAAGGGCCTCGAGGAAACTATCGCCCAGAAGACATAATGAGCACAGCGTATGACAATGAAGACACATCATGGACTTTCTTGATGGCGAAAGTCGGGCTAGTCTTTATACATAAGAAAATCAGCACAACACACATTGAGTGTCCTCGAGTCGCGGGATTGAGGTGGACGCCTGTTGCCAAGAACGAAAGGCTCTACTATTAAGCCATAAACTAGTGGGCGAGTACATTAGTGAGAACTGTCTGTTGTAAGGCCCCTCTCTATTCGACATGAAATCGCACGTTGGCAATTTGAAGGCAGCTCATTCCCAAGAGAATCTTGCGAACCATTTCATTTCGGGCCACGAGAGCAATATCGCCTCCAGAACATTCCGAAAACACATACAATGCGCCTCTATAATTATAAAAAGGTCCTAACACAACAACGCGAGCGTAAGAACAACACAAAGAGCAGCGTTCACCCCAAAAAAGGAAAATGTTTGGAAAGAAATGTCTGTCTGACCCCTCCAACTCCAGACGAAAAAAAAAAAGAAAGTCTACAACGCCAACCAAAGAGTAGCGCCTAAAGCTCCCAAAGTGGTCATCGCAAGCCCAAGAGACGGTTTATACACGGACGCAGCGCTCTTCGAACCACCACTGCCTCCAGTGGTTGAACTAGAACTCGAATTCGAGGTGCCGTTGGAGAGTAAGATCGTTCCCGAAGCGTCCAAAGCGACGTTGATATTAGAGTTGCTGAGTGGCTAATGAGATGATACAAACGTCAGCCCAGCAAGGTTGGTCATAGGATAATATAGAAGGGCGTTACCTGATTATAGAAGAACCACGCTTCGCCAGGATACACGGGGTCATGTTGAGCGAGGTAGGTGCTATATTTTCCACTGGGATCGCCGTAATGTGATGCGACGGCAGCGACCTACAACATGAAAAGAATAGTGAGATTCAAGACGTGAATGGTGGGGCATGGCAAGTTCGACTCACGTTAGGGTACATTTCAGACAAGTCGCCATTCTCGGTGTTATTCTGCGTCATAGCGAAGTTCGTCGCATCTTGAACGGTCTTGCCAGCAGTAGTAGTAATATCCCAAGCATTCCAACCAAGATACTCCGCAATCCGATTAATACACTGCACGGACATTCCCCACCATGAGTTTCGGTCAAAAGGAAAAGGGAAAAAAAGGAAAAGGACAGGACGCACCAAGATCCCCCCAATATTATACGCTCGATAATGATACGGCAACGTCCTCACCGCCTCCAACGGTTGATCCCCCGTCGCATTGATCTGATTCTTATAAATCCCATCGAAATATTCGTGCAAGATATTCGTAGCTCCCGTCAAATCGCCGATGAGGATTTGAACCGAAGCAGCTTGAGCGAACCAAAAGGTACCGTGATTGTTGAGGGAGGCTTTTTCACCGAGACTGATGGGATTGTTGAGCAGCCAGTTGGAGTATTGCGTGGTCCAGGCGACCATGGCGGTATCGCGTGCGGAAGTCCATGCGGTGGCTTTGGCGTCTCGCATGACTTGGATGGCGGATGCGATCTTTGTGAAGCAGTGTAAATCCAGGACACCTAAAGAAAAATAACAACGTTGGGTTTGCTTAGCTCTAAGCTCAAGATGATTTAGATGGGGGTAGGTTTTCTGACCTAGATGTGTCCCGGTCTTGGAACCGTTTGGACCTCGAACGACTTGGGAGTATTCGAGGTTAGGAGTCATGGCAGTGGCGTTGTTGAGGAACCATGTGTCGATGAAACTGGAAGCGGTCTCGGCGTATTGCTCGTCGCCTGTGATTCGCCATGCGAGGACGTTGTAATAGACCGCGACACTGTTGAGAGATGAAATCCAGTAAAATTCAGTACGCGGAATGTTATGCGTTGAGAAATTATAACTCCATCTACCTGAGCGTTGCGAATGCACCTGAAAAGCGAGTCGATGCAAGTACAAGTTTGTCAGCTCGCCTGTTCCACTAATATAATACACGGGAGGAAACTTTTCGAACTGACCAGTATCATTAACGATGGTACGATCTGGATTGAACTGGCCATCCCTCACGACGTAATTGCATTGCTGCAATTCAAAGTTTTAGCGCCAGATTGCCCTGCAATAATAAAGAGTCTGGGGGATACGTACATCGGAGATTTGCTGTTCGGTCAGGGCGGTGGTATTGTGGACATTGGAGCAATCCGGCCACCTGGGATGAAACGGAACGGGTTCGCCGAGTCAGGCACGTAGAAAAAGAACGCGCGTTGTTCTTGGTAACAGGAACCCACCAGTATGGAGACAGGCTGTAGTAGTCGTGGATGTTTCCGGAGGGTGGTAGTAGGCTATAGGTGCGTGGATGTAGGTTAGTGGACGTCTCGATAGTTTGCAACGGGTGGAAGGTAGTGGGATTTGTGCCGAATGATGTCCCGAGGCGACTCGGGACAAATGCATCGGGTTTTGGTTCCGTCTGTGGCTGCTGCTTTTGTGTGTGGAAGCAGTATTCGATCCAGGATAGGTGCACGAGCAACAAATCCATCGCGTGCTGGCAATCGCCACCACCACCCTTGTGTATGATAGAACAAGACACTTACGTCTTATTGACAACAGCTGCGTGGAGATTAGCATAGTTAATAAAGTACTCATCTTGATAGTGCAGCCACATACTTACACCATGGTCCTTGCGGATTCAGCCATTGAGTAGCAGCTATAAACACCTCATCAGACCAAGGACTGTAGCAATAAATCCCATCTCAGTGCGTATATACTGACCGACAATCTCTTGGCCGGCGACACTAGAATCCAGGGTAAAAACGATCACGTTGATATTTGAGGGTATCAGGAGCAACGGCGGTGGACTAACGTGGTATTGGCGAACCAGTCACCTCGAACGGTATCATTGACGCGCATCCAATCAACGATGTACATCGAAGCACCAATGAAGCCGGACAATGCATAGGCTTGCGACGCGGCGAGTAGAAGACCCAAAAGGGAAATTTGAATCGGGGCTGGCATGCTTGAGGAGACGCGCCCACTAAGAAGTTCTCGGCAAAGAGTGAGGTGAAGGTGTGGAAAGACAGAGACCGGGAAACTCGTTTAAAGAGTGACTGCTTTACGTGTTAACAGGAGTAAAAAAGAGAGGCTGTGGTCGTTGGAAAAGATTAGCCACACGGGTGATGGGAATTTCATTGGCTGGCGGGCGGCTAATTATGTCCTGCCCGTCAAATTCAAATCTAAAACCTTGACACCACCACTTGTGACTGTAGCAAAGCTTTCTCTCGTGTATCGTCGTAAAATGTACCAGCCACCAGCTGCAGCCATCTCATCGTCTCCCACAGCATAGCACTCTCCTCTCCCATCGGCATTGGCATCGGCCAAGTGCGATTGTGTCTCGACCCTGAATTTACAAAATCGAGGTCGGATTCGCATAAGCGGAACCCTTAGTCTTGGCGCGGTGTTCTCCTTTTATAGACTGGATGACTATTTTTTGATACGATTCACCGTGTAAGGTACTATTTACAATAGGGAGCCCACAGCGGCGACCCTGAATCTCATCATCATTATGTTCTGGACCCGGGCACAGCGGACCGAGTCATTAAATGGGGGCTGCGCCCCTGCCACACTTTAAAATACGTTTTGCAGTACGGCATTGGATAGCCTACACTTTCTGCCATTGGTCACCCTCTCGCTGCTTGCTGCTGGTGAGCCAGAATGTTGGCCAATAAGCTCCCCTTCATGCGGATGGTTCGGCACAAATCTACAGGTGCCGGTCTTGGGACAGATACCCCGCCGCGGCTGTTGATATCGTCGCGAGACTCCCATCTCATCAGCATTCCAGCGCCTGGCAAAGCGATTGGCTTCGGTAACAGCTGCGATCTCTACAAGGGACTATACGCGCCGACACAAATCATTCTAGCCATGAAGCGTCCCCGGATCCTAGAACATAGGAGTACACAGGCAAGAGAAGTCAAGAGGGTGCGTACAATAATATTCCAAGACAATCTATGTATTTCGTAACAGTGAATAATGTACATCTTCGTCCTTAGAGGTATGAACGGGAAGCCAAAATATGGGCCTCTCTATTCCACGCCAACATCTTACCTTTCTATGGACTCATCGAGATATCCTCCGAAGCGTATCTGGTATCACCTTGGATGGAGCTTGGCGATTTATCCAAATTCACAAAGGCGCGTCTCCAGTACCTCGACAACCCATTAGAATTCGAGGAGCGAGAGACCCCCAAAATATGCCACGCATTCTCTACCTTTGATGAAGCGGCAACAGTGAGTCCACTTGAAGAGAATATCCCGTGGACAACTAGTGATACCCCTTGTGCTAGATCCACGGAATCGCATCGGGCCTCGCATACCTTCACACGCACAACGTGATCCACGGAGACCTCAAAGCTGCCAATGTCCTCTTAGACGACCTCTTAAACCCACTCATCTGCGACTTCGGCCTGACCAAAAACGACGAATGGAACGTCACATCTCCAGGTTTAAAAGGCAGCGGGACCGCAAGGTGGAAAAGTCCTGGACTGACCGACGACCTTCCAAAGACGAAAAAGACGGACATATACGCATTTGGGATGACGATCGTAGAGGTGAGTCGCATTCAATCCCGTTGTTGAAAATAAAATGGATTTGGACGCTTTACCCATGATCCACAGGTGCTTACTGGGGACGTTCCATTTCCCAACCTTCCTGGATCTCATCAGGTGTATATGGCTGTAGCCAAAGGTCGCCGCCCGCCGTTCGAGCCTCTGACCCGTGATGGGAGGAACTTCAAACCCCTATGGGAGCTCGCAGCGTCCTGCTGGCAAAATGAAGCAGATAATCGACCGGCTGCTGATGATGTCCTGGGTAGATTAGCGTTCGCAGTCCATACGGATGTGAGTCGGGGGCGCTTTCCTATATATGCTCTAGTACCTAAACTATATATTTTTTCGGTCAATAGGTGGTGCCTTTCGTTCCCCGTTCAAATGATCTTTCCGATGTGGAGGATCCGGAGGATCTCATGGACGTAGCTTCAGATCATCAAGAGCACATATCCACTGTTGGATTAAGTGGCTCGAGTACCCCCTCCGACGACTGCGATATCAGTGAAACCATGGAGAATACAGACGAGTTAGAACAGGAGCTTACCATCCGCCAAATCTCGGACGATCAACTAGAGACTGCTACCGCATTACGGGACATGGGAGAACGAATGCTACAAGAAGCACGTTATGAAGATGCGATCCTCTCCTTGAACGACGCGTTCGTGTTGTACACGAGGCTTGGCGATCACGAGGCAGCCGCGGAATGCGTCAGAACCTCAGGAGACGTATTACATCAATGGTCCCACTTGGATGACGCACTCCGCACATACGCACAGGCTCTCGAGATGTTTCAGGAGTTGGGTGATGAGATCGGTGTGGCTGGGTGCCTTCAATGCATCGGGGCAGTCAAGCGGGACCAAGGGTTATACGATGAGGCCATCTCCTCGCTCAATAAGGCGGCTCGGATGTTCAAGGAGCTCGACGATTGGCGCGCTTTTGCGGGGTGCGCACGGATCACCGCGTACGCGTTCGACCTTTGGGATCGGCTCGACCACGCCACCTCGAGTTACGCAGATGCCTGTAACATATTCCAGGAAATGGGAGATCAAACGGAAACAGCTGACTGTCACCAACGGATCGCCATGGTCAAACATCGTCAGGGGCTTTACAGTGACGCTATCGAATCACTGAGCCAGGCATCAACTATATACGAGGACGTCGGTAATATGCTCCCATGGGCGGAGTGCGTGAGAATGTCTGGAGAAGTGTATGTCGACTGGTCCCGGTTCGACGTTGCTATCTCCGAATATCTGGAGGCGCTTAGTCTGTTTCAGGAGTTGGGAAACTCGTTGGGGAGGGCTGCGTGCTTGCGTGGGCTCGGGACAATCAGACGTAAACAAGGGCTGTACGACGACGCAAGCTGCTTGTTGAGCGAAGCGTTCAGGATCTACGAGGGGCTAGGCCATCAACGCTCGATGGCGGAGTGCATCCAAAGCTCCGCGCAGGTTTTCGCCGATTGGAGTCGGTTGGAGGATGCGGTCTCAAATTATGAAGCATCGTACAAACTCTTCGAACAGTTGGGAGACACGTGGCGGGCTGTGACTTGTCTCGGCAGTCTTGCGGAAGCACTCGAGAAGCAAGGAGGCAAGTCGAGGCGCTTTGAGTATTCCGCACCCTTGGCCGGTGCACTTGGGTACCAAGACCAATCAAGATCGAGCGGGTTTGACTCCAACGCAGAGGAACGCCCGGCAGGCGTGATGGGACAAAGGATCCCTGAGGGTCTACTCGGGCATTCACCGATGCCTGAGCAGCTCAAGTTCACCTTGACGTTGGCCAAAGTGCGCGTGGCCAACGCGTATCGCGTTACAGGGCATAACCGAAAGGCACGATGGATTCTACTCGAGGCGAGTCAGCTCTTCCATCAACGGGACGAAGAAGTCGAAACACTGGACAGTCTCATGCTGTTGGGCCATGCTCTGCTCAGAGCAGATTTTATCCGCGAGGCCCTGACTGTATCTGAGGAAAGGGCCCGGATCCAGCAGGAGATGCATGCGAGGATGCCGTTGACGGATTGGCTTGCAGTCGCACGACAGCGACTACGTCAACCTTGGTTCGCAGGTAGTGGGGAGAAAGGATCTCGCTAGGTACCGAGAATTCTGAAAGAGTAAATGAGTCAGCGAATCGCTGGAAACACGACCAATCAAAGAGTTTGCATATCTCCGATCTGATTCCCGGGTTTCTGTTAGGAAGCTGCATAATATATTTCCGGACATAAATACACCCAACAGCCCTACCGTAGTTATGCGTGTTCGCTAGATGAGCCGCATTGAAGTCAAAGACAGAGTATGGCACTCGTGACTGTCAGGGACATGAGTACAAGTCCGGTGGGCAGTCCACATGGAAAAGCGGCACTCTTCACTTCACTCCTGAATTCCTCAGGAATCTGGGGAAATTTGTTACTTTTCATATTGCTAGTTTGATGAGATGCGATGAGATGCGCACCTGGTTCCATAAATACCAAGCTTGATCTGTATATTGGGTCAGATAGGCTGCATATTTCCCACTGGGATCACCATAATGGGCGGCAACGGCGGCGACCTGAGTAGAGAACCGGATTAGATCAGCAAAGATGTCCTGGTAGTTGAATTCCCTGCTTACGCTTGAGTAGAGCTCAGTCGGATCGTTGTTCTCCGCGTCGTTCTGGTTCATGGCAAAGTCTACAGCATCTTGGAGGTTCGCTCCAAAGCTTGTGTTGATACTCCAAGCATCCCAACCGAGATACTCGGCCATACGGCATATACACTAGGGACCAAAAGCCGAAGCGTCAGGCAACACATCCTGTAATCAAGCGAACATTGGATCATTACCACAAGGCCACCGATATGATATGCTCGATAATGAAACGGCCTCGTTCGGGCAGACTCGAACAGTTGATCGCCGTTTGCGTCGATTTGGTTCTGATAGATGCCACTGAAGTACTCGTGCAATGTGGCAGTTGCGCCGGATAATTCGCCCACGAGAATCTGTACTGAAGCGACCTGCTCAGCCCAAAACGTCCCATGGTTGTTCTCCGCCTGCTTCTCTTCGAGGCTGAGTGGATTTGTAAGTAGCCATTCAAGGTATTGCGTAGCCCATGCCACCATGGCTGAATCTCGCGAGGCGGTCCATGCAGGTGCTTTGGCGTCCCGCATCACTTGGATCGCTGAAACGATCTTGGGAATAAGGTGCAAATCGATGACACCTTGGGTGTCCAGAGGAGGTCTGTCAGCTCGCGGACTGTGGAAGGATTGAATGGTCATGCGAAGCACCGTACCCTCACTCCTCCCTGTTTTCGCATCTTGGCCTCGGATAAACTGGCCGTACTCGAGATTTGGGTTCATTGCTGTGCTGTTCCTGAGAAACCATGTGTCGATGAACTCAACGGCTGTATCGACATATTGATCTTCGCCTGTAATCCGCCATGCGAGGACATCATAAAAGATGGCGGAGCTACGAGAGGTTCAGTGAAGTAAGTCGACTACTATGACAAAGTAACCCGATGAATTGTTTACCTAAGTACCACAAATTCACCTGTGGGTACATGCAACGAAAACTTTTAGTTAACTATCCTAGAGTATGCATTTAATAGCCGGTCACACTGACCTGTGTCGTTGACCATTCTGCGATCAGGGTTGAGCTGGCCATCATGCAAAACATAGTTGCATATCTGTAAGGGGCATGCTCAGTTTCGGAATATCTATTAAAAGCTAAGCTTTGCAAGGTGCGCTTACATCGGATACTTGTTGTGCAGTGAGCTCAGTGGTGTTATGAACATTTGAGCAATCTGCCCACCTATATAGAGTTGGGTTGGCAGAGTGAACGTACGAACCCGGCTTTGGGACTGACCAGTAGGGGGCTAGACTGTAATAATCATGAACATCTCCTGATGGTGGAAGTAGACTTAATCATGCAGGATGTATCAGCCGGCATGACAACGGGCGGAGGAGTGACGGGGCACGTACGTCTTGTTGACGACAGCTACACGCATAAATCGAGTAAGCTACTGCCTAAAAGTACCGATAAGCATTATGTACTCACAACAAGGACCTTGAAGATTTAGCCACTGTGCCGCATCTATATGGGAGGGTCTATCAGCATGACTTAGGAGCACGGATATCAAATGAGCCGAGAAGAGTGACCAAGGATATCCTGTTGAGCATCCCTATGTTCGCAACGTGATAAACATGGTCGCTCTGAGCCGATAGACGGGTGACTATCATACCTTGTACTAGGTGACCAGCTGCCCTGCACAGTTGCATTAACTTGCATCCATTCCACTACGCCTGGTGAGACCAAGATGAAGCGAGACAAAGCATAGGCTTGAGAAACGAAGATTAAGAGCTCCAAAGTATAGTAATGGATTTGAATTAAGGCCAGCATCGGGATCGGATTTCAAAGGCGGACCACAGATACGTTGCGATAGTGGGGGGGGAGAAATCCTGGTCGGTTCTCGGTGCTCGCTCGATTATCTAGCTGAGGCGATATGGATTGAGGAGGAGAAGAGCAACGCGGTAGGCGGTGGTTTATGAGGGAATGCAGCCATGCGGGGCATAACGCAACTGCTTTCACAAAGGAATGGTCCATCCCTAGCTGCCCACCCCGCGACCTCTGATCGCCTAGGCAATTCCAGTAACGTGGTAAGTTTTTTGTCTTCATGGATGATCATAGTGCCGCCCATATCTGTCGTAAGGCCAAGGGAGGTAGGAGAAACCCTTTCAGCCGCTCTTCAGTAAGAGAAAGAGGAGTGTTTCCGAATAAGAGAGTTCTAGGAGAACTCTAGGATAGTAGTGTCTGTTGCGAAGCGGAAACATGACGCAAACCAGGCGCCGTGGAGACCCCATGCAGGTAGCTGATACTGCAAATTCTGGCTATGCTGACTGCCGTCACAATTGATGGATGTGTCTTGATAGCTCGGAGAATTAAGAACATGATTGGCTTCGGATCCTATTCGAGGCAGCAGGGAGTCTTCCAAAGGCACAGTGTTTGGAAGATTTCCCCACGACAGGAGGTCACCGTACGGCGAGCTCTACATATAAATAAACGAGTTATTTATGTGCGCGATATGATTTTCTTTAATTAGGTTCTCACATTGGGGAGTGGGTTAGGACCAGTCTCAGTTTATCCATACCAGAACTTCAAATGCCCTAGGAGATGATCATTTTATTCTGGGAACCCGTAACGGAGAAACTCTCCGTGATATCAAGGGTGTTATGTATCTCCGCGCCCAGTATATCTGTTGTGCACGTCGGAGAGATGTAAGCGCCGGATCCCGGGGTGTGGAATGTGGGGGATGTATATATCTGAGTTCCAAAAAAGGGTGCTATTTGATGGGCAGTCGATTATGAGATGAGTGAGCCCAGGAAGGATATTGATTTATCCTTAAAGCATTTATTTTGCACTGCCCGTAGCTCCCAATAAATGATCCAGAGCTTGTAAAAGCCAGTGATGTCGAAGATATCTCAGGAAGCCGAAGAGCTCTGAAGACACTCTCAATCAGCCGCTTTTCTTCTCGGATCAGGCATGATGACGCCAGATCATGTATTTGTAAAGAGATACTCAATGCGAGAGCCTGCGATTAGTCTCTGTGTGGGAAATAATCTCTTTGTCGCACCACCGCATTTAGATGAATACAAGTTGGATAATTTTCAGTGTCAAATATAACCTCTATGAGTCCCCGACATGGACGATAGACCTCATGAACACGAGTATATCCCAAAGGACAAGTACCTGCCCCCGTCATAGCGAGATTAGCAGCTAATGACCGTAATAAGCATCACGGCCAGACTTCAAGATAAGTTCCCTTTCCACAGGCTAGCCTAAATTCGGGGTCTACCTCGCAGAGTTCTGATTGGGCACCCTAGAAATTTCAAAGCGCTCAAGTGACACCTCATCATCCCGCCGCAAGAACCTAAACATTTTTGGTGGGCCTTTTGGTCTGCACCCAGCCCAAGCGGTTCTACGGGAATTGAACCGTGAATGCGTCCTTCCGAATCATTGAAAACAAATCGGAGCTTTGGCACTGGTACAGCAAATGCGTTCACCGAAGCTTCCAACGGGAATCAACGTGATGGCTGAGAAGTTGAATTTTCACTGGTTGGCATCGCTACCTCCTACGGACGTTGCATGAAGGCGATCGCAGGATCAAGTGGGGAGAGACCCATGGCAGTTCACGGGGCGTGCGCCGTATTCTAGGCTGTATGTTGATTTGAAATGCGTTTCCGTAATGCATCAAGTAATTTGCAAGCTTCAGGCAGGTCAGGGACAGCGCAACAGCTTAGGCACGGCGCGTCGAGTCCGTGAGTAAATGCCGTCGGTCTCTGGACTGATCCTCCACGACCTTCACCGAAATATTCCTCCCCTCCCAGCAAGAACGACCGTAGTGTCGCGGGAATGGTGGGCCGATTGAATGACACCCGACTACTTGAGAACCTCGTCAAGTCCGAAAAGGAGTATCACGCAGCACTCGTCAACCTCTTGGCCCTATCGCATTCGTCCATTGCATCTCTTGCCGGATACGGCTCGGCACTCAGTCCAGAAAGTTCACAGGCCGTCCTTGGGGTTTCAGAGTGCTTGAAAGCGGTGGATGACGGGCTCAGAGGGTATGCAGAATCCATCGACGACTGGAGAGAGAAGTTGGGCGAGATTAAAAGGCTGGACGTAGACATTGAGAATGCCGTGCGAGACAGAGAGATTCTGTAAGTACGTCTGTCATTGCACTTGCATGTATATCTCATTGTGGAGAGATCCCCGCGTTGCTGTCGCTGTCGACGTTTTGAGAGCGTTACCACCGGATTGCATCCCGGGGATCCAGTAACGCGCCCCGGGGATGACCGTACGCGATGACGTGCCCCTCGATGGTTCATTAACATCGAGTCCCGCTATTCTACAGCGTCACCCGGCTCATCAAGATATCCAAACAAAAGCCCAAGGGATCCCAGACCAATCTGGGTAAGTCCGGCTCGAAGCTTTCCCAGGCGCAGACAGAACTCCAGGCCTGCGAGGCGCATCTTACAGCCAAACAACGCGAGGTGAGTTCTCGCCGCTCGTGTCGAGATCTCACTCGCCCGCGGATTACTCAGACATGCATTCTGTTTTGGCAGTTGGATGAGATCACACGCAGCGCGATCAAGGATGGGCTTGAAAAGCGATGCCACGCTCTGGAGACATGCGGTCTCATCTGGACAGACAAGGGCCGTGAAGGTCTCAAGGTACTACAGGCGCTGAGTAAAGAGTCTGATGGTCCTAGTAAGCCCTTTTACCTCCTTTCTCACTCGACTCACTGCTCTCTACCATCGTCCCTAATGAACTCCTTGTTACTCTGGCTAGTGCCATCGCAGCATCCACCGTACTCCAACCTCTCTCGGCCATACTTCGGCAAACTCGCAAATGGAAGTACGAGCCCTAGATCGACAACCGATTCCAACACCTCCCTTGCACCCTCCCAATCCGCCTCTCAGATCGCAGCTAATCCGAACGCCTCTGCACGTCCGTCAGAAGACACACATATCACCAGCGCACTCAGCCAGCCGATCGTCCCGGCTCCGCTTCCCATACTCGTTGGATCGTCACCCACCAAAGGAAACCTTACGACTAATATACCCACGCCACAGAACGTAGCTGTCAGCAACAACATTAATACCATCTCATTGAATTCGCCACATCAGCCAGACATGCCAACCCATCCACAGCCGTTATTTCATGATCGGGGAGAGCCGGAGCTGAGACCAGTCGCAGAGGGAGACACGGATGGAGATGCTCCTGAGGGGGAGGACTTGGGCAGCAGTGACTCCGGTAGCGAAGACGATGGACCGATGGAGGTACACGAGAACCCGGCAAGGGTTGCGGTACCTATTGCAGCGACTGTGGCCCCCGCCGTGGTGATGGAATCTCGGGCAGACCAATCAAACCAGGTTACTGGGCGCATGGGCAAGACCGAATCCCCCGTGCTATACCCTGCTGTGAATGACAATAGCCATGTCCACTTAGACGATAAGGCTGCGGTGAACGAAGGACGAGAAACTCGAGTTACTACGATGGATGAGGACCGAACGCCCACGGCCTCGCCGGTTAGGTCCAAGGTTTCAAATCTACTTCATCGGCCGGAGCCTGCAACTGGTTCACGTCGAATCGCACCGGCAGTGCAACAATCAGCTCGAAGGGAGTCTCCATCTCCTCCTCGAAAGCGGTCAGGCTCAGGCTCCTTCTTCAATGGGATCAAGTCGTTTTTCAATCCCGGCAAGTCCGGGTCCACTAGAACTGCATCATCGAGCCGATCTCATGCCAATCAACGGGACGCCTCGCCGCCTCCGGTACCGAGGTTAAATGACGCGGCTGTAGGTGGGGGAGGTGGATGGAAGACTCGTACAGATAAGAATCTGAAAGAGGGGAAGAACGAGATGATTGTTGGTTCTGCCCGGGGTGCTATCTCATCTGGTGCGGATTCTTCGTCCGACGACGGCAATACAAGGCGGAATAAGCGCAAGAATGGTGGCGGAAGTCAATTCATCATGCGGAACAACAACGTCGGTGGTAACGATCGTGACGTTATGGGCAATCCTGTGACAGGGCCGGCATTGACAGGAGGCGGTGGAATGTTCGATGCCGGTGCACCTTTAAGTAGGAGACCGACAAGGAAGAAGCAACAGAGCGCCAGTGACGCAGCTGGGCTTGGTATAGAAGCTGAAGGTGGCGCCGTCCATCGGAACGTCTCGAGGCGCAGCTCCGATGGAGCACTCCCTGGGCCGTCCCGAACGAACTCGACCGCGACCACGAAGGGCAATGCGGCCAGTACCCGCCGGACGAATAACAACATCGTGGCCGAGCCTGGAACCACATCAGTCAAGGAGACGATCCCGACCCAGGCTCCTCCAGTCCCGAGAAAGAATCCACTCCGATCGAACTCTTCTGAAATTGCTACCAGACGTGCCGCCTCAGGTGGGGGCAAAATCCGAAAGCGCGGTCCAGCGAAACAGTTCGATGATGGACTAGGTAGTGCGGGCGGCGCACTCCTTGTTGGGCCACAAGAGCCAAAGCCTGTGACCTCCGCGATGGCGAGCGGAAACGAGAGTTTCGGTGGGATGGGCTTACCTGATGCTGCGGTATCTAGGGCTACTAGTACTGTGCGGAGTACAGCTGCTGGTGCAGCTTCCGGTGGACGTGGGCATCAGAGAAAGGCGTCGGAAGAGTTGGAACCGGTGAAACCAGTGATGATGACGAGTGGTACTACAAGTAACATGACCAGCGTTCCCCCGCAGAGAGGGAACGGTGGAAGTGGTGCTGGAGTCTCACGCAATAACTCTATGGCGTCTCGGACGTCGAGCGGTAATGGAAGGACTCGTGGTGGTGGGAACAACCTCATGAGCATCATCGAAGCTCCTTCGGGCGGTATCGGCTCGAATCGAACAGCCTCTCCGCCAACGATGTTGGAGGTCGTCAGAGCCCCAGGAAGCGTTACGGGACCACAGGCTCCAATACTATCGCTCCCAAGCTCGTCTAGCATGCCGAGTTTACCGCCTCAGGTACCGACAAAGGAGTCCTCACGGCAAATACCATCCGGGCCACCGAAGCTAGTCCTCCCTTCTGAGATACGTGGCGGTGCGATACCTACATCTACCTCGACAACGTCTCTCCCGGCAGTGAATTCGGCACTGCGTCAACACGAGTCCTTGCCGGCCACACGGTCGAGACAGGAGAAGCATAACTCTGTACCTTCAGCCCTTGCTCCTCCTCCGTTAAGGTCTGCTTTACGAACCCGAAGTCCGTCTCCCGATCCATCATCACTCGCGAGTCACCCTCCACCGACAAACGCCCTTGCTTCAGTCACGGCGCCACTCTCAATCTTCGCCGCCGCCGCTGTCACCGCTACTGCTCCTGCTCGAGCTGACAACGTCAACGACGATGCGGCTTCAATGTCTTCGTACGAGACTGGTCACGAGGTGATGGACGAGCCGGTGTCGCACGCTTACGAACATGCTGCTGGGCACGGACTGATGGTTCCAATGGTGGATGGACCTTTACTCCCAAAGCAAGGTGGAACTGATTTGTCTGTGTCCGTTTCAACCGACTCCACTACACAGCCTCGTCGACGAAAGAGCGTCCGGATGGCGCTACCCCCGAGCGCAACCAGCACCCCCGCAGTCACACCTGCTGCCTTGGAACGCGCGGAAGCCAACTCGTACATGGGCCACGTGATTGGCGTACCCACCGCTCCTTCTCACGAGGTGAAGATTCCAACACCGAATCATAACGGAGGGAGCGAGAGGAGATCGCGCTTAGTGGAGAGAGCTCCAAGAGATGTGTGGGATGAGGAGGATAGCGATGCTGGAGGAGATTACGGAGAGGCGAGGAAGGCATTGCAGAGGGCCACAGAAGACTTGGCCAGTGCTGGTCGGAAAAAGCGGGCAGGGGCGGAGGCATGATTTTGGAGGTTTCTTACACTTGTGCATCCGCATCACACACGTTCATTGTCTCTCAGTCTCAATCATCCAGGCGCCTTAACCTACATCACAGTCTTTATTTCCGCTTGTTGTACTAGGCATTCGTCCTCATTTTCGTTCATTTATTATCACAATCCAGCATTTACTCCCCATCAAATCATGCTCGGAGTGAGCATATGATGACCACGGTGCCAAGAAAGGGGTTCGCCCTGTATGAATGGACATGCCTCCCCACAATTTCAATTTCTGATAGAATTCCAAGTTTCATACTTTACTCTGAATTCTCAGAGGAATCTGACCAAAATCTGACTAACAAAACTGTCACGGAAGGTAGAAAGCGTCAGAGGCCTAAAGCCACTTGGACACATTTGGGGCGGCTGAATGGCCTTGTGTATGCTAAGCGTGGCAAATATATATTTAATGCCCTGAGGCCCTGAGTAAAACTTCAACTCATTACTATTTGATTTGATCGATCTAAGTTTGATACAACAAGAATCAAAGATTGAAATTACAGAGATGAAATAAAATAAAGAGAGGGACTATGTCGTCCCCACTTTCGTCTCTTCCCACCCCGGGATGAGCTGTATAAAAGGCATCCACCCAATGACAAAAGCGAAAGGCAGTATGATCCACCACTGCAATCCGACAATACGTATCCCGATGAACATCCACACCCAAAAGCAGGCGATGCCTTTGAAACATGCCTTGAAGAACAGTAACCAAAGGCTGTGCACGAACTCAGTCGTGTTTTTGACTCGCGGTACTGGAGTGGGGTCGATGTCGAGGAGGAATTTCAGCCCCTTGTCGACGACGCACAGTATAATGTAGATGTATGTGATGACACTGCAGATGGTGTCGACTGCGTTCTGGTAGGTGGCCTTCGCGCCGTGGTAGAGGCGCACAGGCGCAACGATGAGCTGGGCACCGAAGACACGGATCGCAGAGAGAATGGCTCCGACGTTGGTGCAGGTCGCGACGATGGTGTCGCGAGAATTGCCGGCGGCCCAGGAGTAGGACGAAACAACAGCGACCACAATTGAGAAGTAAATTCCCTCAAAGGCAGGGGAACTATGCGACTCCAAGCTATTCGACTTGGCGGGTGCCGCTTTATCATGATGGGCAATCTGGGAACGAGAAGCATATCAGCATTTGCTATTTAGGTGACCACGCTTCAACTCACGAGATCATCAATGTCCAATGCGGTAATTTCTTCCTCTTCGTCAATAGAGGGAGAATAGCCATACAATAGTCCGGCTTCGTGGACATCGTGGCTATGACCATCGAGCTAAATGTAGCAGAGTAAACTTTATTAGAGTCGGTACATTTCATATTAGGCTAGAAGATATCTTACAGATGTCATGACCGGTGAGTTAGCGCAGAATTCCTCCGCACGAAGCCACTCTATGACCTTGCCAGAGCCGTCCTGGTCGGATTGGGCGGCAGCAGGCTGGGGGATCACGAGTATCAAACTCGCGTCATCCTCACCCACAGATCCAACGGATAAAACCTTAGCATCAAGGTGTTCGCTACCGGATTCAGAAGGCGTCTGAAGGCCACTTCCTTCATCGTCGCTCTCGTATACCTGGCGATCATAATCAAGCGTGATAAGGAGCGGTCCTCGGGTTTCAGTCTGGACTGAAACAGGACACACCGATCCGAGAGAAGGCGTGAATGAGAGCTGCGGTGTAGATATCGTCCACGTTGTAGGGTCCTTGAGCGCCTCAGGTTGAAGAGGAAGTTGGACCCTGGTGGGTTTGACGGCTGTGATGACTGCATTCGCGTCGTTTTGTGTGAACGGGACCTATTCACGAACGATATAATCAGCAGCGACTCTACTGGAACTGTATTGTCAAGCCTACTTTGATGTCTGAGGTCTGAGGAAGTGGATTCGATTGGCGAGATGACGGTTTCTTGAAGGTGACCAGCGAGAGCAGTCGGCGAGACAAGGCTCTTCGAGACAGAGAGGGAAACGACGCGTTCGACATCGAAGGGTCGGTTTGGAAGAAAGGAGGGAGTTTGAGTTTGGAAGCAGAGAGTGGTGCGGGGAAAAGGCAGAGAACGAGTCCAAGTGGTGGAGCTCCTTATATATGCTTTAGCTCGATCGCCTATTTCAGTCCAGACTAAAACAGCACGTCAGCGCAAAGTCAGGAACAGTCTGCTTCAAAACGAATGTACACCAAGTCGATGCAACAGGGCAGAAAAAGGCACAGGCTAAATCAATGGCTGAAGTGTAGGATAGCCTGATTCTGTTGGAAGTGACCCTAATGTTAAAACAAAGGATTATCTTTCGTGCAGCATCACAGTTCGTGTACTGAGTCCGTTGTGATTGGCAACGCGATCACACCGATCAGATGCTGAGCCCTCGTGTTAGCAGTCGTTGGCCGGGGCAAGGGCCGCTTGGTCAGTTAGAACAGGGGAAGTCCATAGCGTCCAAGGACGAGGAATATCTCTCAGTGAGGAATCATACAGTTGAAGCAATCCGGCAATGTGAGTGGTCGATCTTGCATCCCTTTGTTTCGAACATTTGGACCCCTTCCTCCATTGCCACCTTCCACGTCGCTCTCGCTCAAGCACCCATTATGGATTTCCCATTCAAGGCTCAGATTCAGCATCTCGCAGAGGGGAAAATCGTGAGTGAATGCAAACAGACAGCTTGTCTCGTCAGACACTCATTGCATGCACTCTGCAGGATTTTGAAGGACAGAAGACGGTGGAGACGTCCATGCGATACTATCTATCAGGTGTTACAGTGAGTAACAAGTCGCTCTTAACCACGACAAAGGCCAAGTTGTTCATGGTGGTATACTCGCTTTTCACGGCAGGCGCTCGCATTCATTGTTGGCTTCGCACGCCAGTCCTTACAAGAAACCTTCATTATCTTTGGCTCTTTGACAACCTTGCTCTTCCTTGTGAGTCTTTTTATTACATTTAAATCTCTTAATAGATGCTACGCATCTGATCTATTGACCTCTTTCCTTTAACAGGTAATGGTTCCCTCGTGGCCATTCCTCAACCGAAACCCTGTGACGTGGCTTCCAGTCAAGCCGTCTGAAGAGTCTAAAAAGGACTTATAGCATTGTATCGCTTATACTCGTACTACCCAGATGTATTCCCGTAATTATTCATGGTCTACACAAATTCGATATGCACACCAACATATGTCTTGTCCCGAATAACAAGACATTAGATAATCAATAATGCATCCCATCGGATAGACGACGCTACGAAAAGGCAAAACACCAATACAAAACTCGAGAAATTGAATTACTTCAAATGCCTAGCCGCTGTTCGATCCCAGAACCATACACCTCCACATCCAACGAAGAACACGTACTATCTCTCTTCGTTGTTGTCCCACTATTACCGCCACCCTTCACCACTGTAACCTCAGCTGGATGTGTACCATTCCATGACGCCCTTGCTCCAAATCCAGTCGGGCTGCTCGGCCGCTCCTTCGTGACATACCCGCTCTTCACGATCATGTCTACCTTCAGATTCGCATGCTCCCGAGTCTTGAAGCTGAAGTGTGATGGAGGTGGAGGGGTCGCCGTTGCAGAACTTGAGGTGCTCGTGGTGGCGCGAGAGGCCGTCCGAGCCAACGTCCTTCCAGCACGAGTCCCACCGACTTTCAGAGTTGATGACGCTGCCGGCTGCATCTGCGAGAGCCTCCCCACAGTGGTTGAGCCGTTCTTTGGTACGTGCGAAGGGCTGGCTTTATCGAAAGTCTTTCTTTCAGAGTCTAATTTCAATTTCTCCTTGGTATGGCGCTTTGAAGAGGCGATATCCACTGATGGCGAAGGCGAGAAGAAGAGGTCAGCTCGGAGAGGAGGCGACATAATGCCCGAGGGTAGCTCCGGAAGCGGCGACTGGGCTCGAGGAGGAGGCTGGCGAGTCACCTGAGGTGGAGCGGGAAATGGGTACTCTGCTCGCTCACTGAACTTGGTACTCGTTTCGAGGGGTGTCACAGGTGTCTTCCCCTGTGGCAACTTTGAGATATTTTGCGTACCCCGCGCAGCGGTCACAGGTGCTCTCCTCGATAGCCTCGACATCTGAGCGGCCGACGTCACGTCCACCTCTCGCGCCGACCCTAGAGATCCGCCGACCGCTTTGCCCTTCGCTGGAGCAGTCGCAGACGCGGCTTGGGCCTTCCTCCTCTCCTCACTGAACGCCTTGAAAGACTTCTGTCGGCTGGTACCCGCTGCTGGCATGGGAGACCCCACATCCGCCGAAGTAGTTGCGGGCGAGTACACAGAGGGGATGGTGGAGGCGGACGTATTTACACGTGAAATCTCTCCCCCTGGTCGACCTCGACTCTGACTGGCCCCACGTGAATGTTGTCGCTGAGAGTTTGTCCTCAGTGCGCCAAGGTGAGAATTTGTCGACTTCTGGTGTTTAAGTGGTTGTGTTGTTACCGTTGGCGCGGACCACTTCAGCGCAACTGTGTAAGATCCAACACCTCTATCCGGGAGCGTCAATCCTTTCACCTTGTGTGAACTGTCAACCGCGGCGCTCTGCTTTGGGTGCGATGAGGGGAGAGGGGAGGAAGCATCCTGTTGGCCGGGCTCTTCATACAAGTGAATAAGCTCTGACGTGAATGGGGATAATGTCGTTCCCAGCTCCCGATGGAATGGATCGAGGAGATCCCGATGATCTTTCTTAACGATCCGGAGCGGTCCCATTGGTTCCATCATCGGGGCTATTGATGTCCCGCTAACGGACATCACATCTACCCCCATGACCAACGGCGTGGACCCATTCGACCGCCCGCTATCTTCGTCCTCTTCTTCCTCAACAGGCGAGGAGTACTCATAGCCATACCTTAAACGCCCTTGGCTCCCACCACCAGTTCCAGGACCACGAAGCTTCTCCATGATAAGCCTCCTAATAGACTTGTGCTTCACCGCTCCGTCTAGTTGCCTGGGCGTACGTTCAATCAACAACGTATTAGGGGATGAGTTCGTTGAGTACAGGTCCTCGTATGCCTGAGGCGACAGCGAAGTCTGGATTTGCATGTGCTGTGTGAATCGCGAACTCGGCGGCGGAGTGTCGCCTCGATAGTCGCAGAGGGAATATGGCCGAGAATTAAGGGAGAGCTCGTCACAGGCTATCTCCGCTTCACGCTGATGTTTCCTACCGACTGCTCCATCGTCAGGGAGACTGAAGGATTTAGTGTTTCCGGCTGACGCCCGTCGGACTGTTGTTGAGACAGAGCCAGGGATGGCGAGAGCTGTGGCAGTGTTAGGGCTGACGATGACGTTCCCGGAGCTGGCGTTAGCCGCTGTCATCTTCGGCGTTCTCGACTGCTTATTGGAGGACCGAGTCATCCCTGGTACACAGAAGTTGAGAATTTTCGAATACTTCGACTTTGTTGGCGACTTGTCTTCGATTTGAGTTAATAGTTCCCTGTCCCTCAAGGATGACTGCTGATCACTCGAAGACGCGGCACGGTAATGTGGCTGGCCTTCAAGATCTGGTGACCCTCCGTATAGAGAGGAGAAGTGTCTCCAACCCTTCGATAGATCAATCTCGATGTCCTCAGCGTCTCCTTCTCTAGAATACTCCCGCGTGAGTTCCATAGAAGCCATCCCACGTCGTGTCATCCATTGGCCATATCCATAAGAGCCATCCTGTCCTCGATCCTTTTCCAGACTGTCCTCGTGATCATGGTCGTCGTTTGGGAGTCGCTTGGCGGGCGGTAACCTCCTTCCGAGGTCGCCGAAGGTCGCGTAATGCTCATCGCGCCTACTGCGATTCAACCACGTCGGTCGGGATCGTATAAGGGGTCGAATCCAATTGAGAACGCCATGATTCTCTCGAGCAAGATGTCTGCCTTGACGATCATATGAGCCACGCAAGTTCATTTTCTCATCATCTTTATTACCACCACCACCTAGTAGTGATGGAAGACACGGCGCCGAAGGTTTAGCCTTCCTGCATCTGGTGATGATCATCCCAACAGCGACACACAAGGCCAGAGCACCGAGGATAAACAAGGGGGTGAAGTATGCCATCTTCAGCGGCTGGTGGATACGAATAATGGAGAAGTTCGAGGACGCCGTTGATGTGGTAGTAGCGGTGCTGGAACTTGAACTAGAGCTTGAAGTTACAGTCTCTGGGTCGCTATCCGAAGATGAAGTAGTAGATGTATCTGCATCCGATGTCGGGTCTGCTGTATCGTCCGAAGATATGCCGCCGGTACTGGTCAAGTACATAGATGGCTGGACCTGTACTGTCGGAGTGAAGACAGATGTTGAGACTGGGGTGGTCGTTGGTGTCGACGTTGACGTTGGCGGAGGTGTCCACCAGATCGTAGTAGAGCTTGAACCGGCGAACGGTATCGAAGCGACTGATGTAGTAGCGTAGATACCATTAGGCCCATAAGGCCACCAGTAGTCGTAGCTTGTCGTAGATATATCAGCTTGTCGCCTTTGAACATTCGAAGCTGCCGGAGGTTGTACTGAATCCCTCATAGCAGATGCGCTAGCGACAAAGTAGAGCATGCATAGTGTGGAGAACCGCATGCGGATGTTTTGAACTAGCAACCAATGCGAGGGGATTGAGTGAAGGATCACCGATAACAATGCTCTGGTCTTACGGAGTTCGGATCTCTGACGTACGTTTAAGCAATAAGATGCGTCGCCAGGTAATTCCCAGTGCTTTTTGTGGTATTTCAAGCCTTATCGCAGCTATCCGAATTCGTTAGATTAATTCTCTGCTGCTGTTGTATGTGCTAAGCTCACTGTATGGAACTACGCTTTGACCGTGATTATTGATGCAAACCGATATCAAGGGTCAAGCAACGTTTGATGAGAACAGTTCAAGCCAGGTGTGAGACGTATCGCAATCTTGACGGCACAGCAGCATAAAGGTTGGCTTCATTAGAATTCAGGCGAGTTAGGATTGAGGTGAGTGTGGATGGTCGGAACCCACCCAGGTGGGATTGAAATACGGGGTGCCTTGAACCCTGGTGGCTCCTGAAAAAACTCCACGACTGACCTCGACCTTGAACCTGACTTGCAGCTTGTACAAATGTCAGGGGATTGGCAACAGAGCCCGTCATTTACTCGGCTCCCAGATTCTCCAGAGTTCAAGGCAGTGTATGACGGTCAATGTAATTGTAGGCGCATCAAATTCAAAGTCGGGTGCCAGAAACCATTAGATGCCAAGTTCTGTCATTGTCTAACATGCCAGAGCTTGCATGGTCAGCCCAATTTCCACTTTTTGAATGCGTGCAAGTCATTTCGGGCACGCGAGAGGAAATTCTAATGCATCTGGCCGCTAGGTGCCCCGTTTCAATGGGCTGCTATCGTACATAAGACGGACGTGTTTTTCACTAATGGGGCAGAAGGGATACATTGGTACCAAAGCAGGACCAAGCAGGAAGGTCATATCCTTCCATCTAAGGCTAGCTGCTCGTACTGCCACTCACCTATTCTTGGTGTGTGCTTTTTCCTCCGACCTCACTTACTCCGCGCGTTTGACTCACGCCACGTACGTGGTGCTACACCTCTTACAGATGACGGTCGAAATATGGTCATGCTATTCCCTACTTTGATTCATTTCCCAAATGCCGAGGAGCAGAAAGAGTGGAATCCGACGTTAGCACCATGAACGCTATCGTTGCCATCCACCAGTGAGCTCATCGGATGACTACTGACAGATGTCACATTTTCTACACTCAACGCGCCTACGACATTGTGGACGGAAAACCGAAATGGTCGGCCCACAAGAACGGCGACGACAGCGAGCTCTTGGACAACTACGGCAACCCGATCGCGAACAAATGATATTTTATGTGACCATTCCGCTTGCCTTGACATTGTTTAAGAATTGTGGTAATAACTTGAAATATAGCAGATGAGACAAGTTCCTTCGATTTACAACAGGCCATTCATCTTCCTATTAGTCGGCAAGGAGTTTCAACATAGCACAATGGGATCATATCTTCATAGCACGGACTTTAGGTATAGCACGAGATACGATACAGATAATGAGTGTGACAAGAAATAAAGAAGTAGAGGGCCCAAAGCGAAGGCGAAGAAGATAAAGTAGTCGAAGGAAAGATGTGGTAAGAATAGGTGGCGATAACAGATTGCAAAGGAGTGAGACAAGCTTGGAGTAGTAACTGGCACAGACTAATATAAAGCGTTGTTGTGGGTTCGTAAAGCAAGCGGTAACAAGAGGTAGAGCAAAGGAGAGTGGAGTCCGTTGTGAGGGTAGCATAGTTGGGATGAATTAAGGGCGATAGCTAAGAGGATAGACATCAAGAATTGTTCGAGGGAATCCTTTCAGAGACCTGAATAGAGAATAAGCGGACAGGGAAGAAGGTTGGGTATGTCGGAGTTCGTTGCCAAAGGGTATATGGTATGGTATTGAGAAAAGAGTGTGTGATTAGGCCATAAGTTGATTCCTTCGAGTCGTAGTAGTGACTTGGATTACGCCAGTAGTCGAGTGGGCGCGGTTGTATAGCCATATGGGTATCGATGGCTATCAGAGACTTTCATATCGGTGATTGGTTCTTCTGATGGCAGAGTCGGAGTTGTACCCGAAGCGTACGAGTGTGGGGGTGAACTTGTTGCAGCAGAGATATTCACTGTCGAGATCGAGGGCTCGGTGATCTCCTTCGAGGTACTGTAGGATAATACGAAGTCGATGACGGACCTGCACCTCCAGTTGACGGACCTGCTATTGCAGCTGCCCCATCTCCCCATCTCTCTCCACCTGCACTAACAGCAGCCCACGGTTGTAGATAGGACCCCTCCGCAGAGGTCGGTCCTGGCGGAACTGGGTATCGACTGGGCAGATTCCGCTCATTCAACCTAATGGGACTGTTCGGCCACGACACTCTTCGTGGATTCAAGAACGGCATCCACGATGACGTGTCCCATAGGGGTTGTGGCTCCAAGACGAATGGAGGAGGTAACACCGTGGCCCTTGATGGTGATTGCGTTCCCAACTGCGCTGCTAGAGAGGAAGGTGGATCATGAATAGGACTCATGATATCACTAACGTTCCTATCGAGAGATGCCGCTGCACCGTTACCGTTACCGAGCCCAAGCATTCGCCTGGCATCTTCTGCAGCAGCGCGACTGGAAGGGCTCGTCGGTCTATGCCTCGAGCGAGGTGAAGTAGCTCGACCAGCACCAGACTCCGGATCGATAACAGCTGGGAGGTTCAATGGTGGCAAATTGTAGTCGTCGAGAGACGGCCGGGCAACCCCGGTCATGATTGGTGGCACGACGCGCATGATCCGCTCTCCAGGTATGGCTCCTGAGAGCGATGAGGGTGGTTCCCAAGCTCTCTCCTGCCCAGAATGCCTTCGCCTCTGAGTCGGACTTGCTGCTCTGCTTGGTGGCATTGACACCACGTGTACGGGACTACGGCTGCGGCTTCTTTGTCGGTGTGATGATCTCCCTCCCGCGTAAGGGTGATAGGCCGACGGTGGCGGTGACGACCTATGGGTGGGAGAAGCAGGGTGCTCGCCTCGGTGGCCGGACATAACAGCCGATTGGACATGCATCGGCATCTGCCTCATCGAAGGCGGTGCAGCTTCGAATTCGCGGGCATACACTCCTGGAGGACTTCCTGGTCTCCTGCTGGTGCTATGCCGACTGGAGCCACCAGAGCCACCAACCCCGCCGGGCCATGGTTCTCGTGGGTCTCTTACATCCCATCGCATATCTTCTCCGTCTGCGAGCTTGATCCCACTAACACGTCCGTAGTCTTCGTGGACGAATATCGAGGGTTGCGCTGGATGAAGTGGGCGTAAGGAGGACATGATATTGGGCCCAGCCCCTGGCAGAGGCGGCGATAGCCCTCTGCCCAACAAGGATGAAGGGGGCGAATAGATGTTCCGGTATTGGCTACTCCCTTCAGCGTCTGGACTCCATCCTGGCTGCGGAGTTTGGTGGTGGTGATGGAGCGGCGGAGGAGGCGGCCAAGAGCTGTAGCTTGTTGAGGACGGATATCCTTCAGGTGGACCAGACAAGTCATCCCCAGTGGGAGAAAGAGGATAGACTGGTTGTGCTTCCTGCGCTCTTCTGGCCTTCTGGCGTCGATTCTAAAGCAGAGATGTAAGACGTCAGGATTTCACCGAGTAATACACACTTGAGACCCTGTGGAGCCATGTTGCATACCTGGAACCATATCTATCGGCGATTGAAATAAAAAGAGTAAATCATTAAAATGTCGAAATTTGGAATCGAACCGAGTCTCTAACGAATAACGCGTCTTATAATACGTACCTGGATCTTTCGAGATGATAGGCCAATTCTCGTAGCGAGTTCGTCGCGTCGCTTGGTGGTAGGGAAAGCGGTCTGAACACCAAACACGTCAGAACTTGGCAAGAGCGTCAAAGCATAGTTCACTTACTTCAGCCAGAAGTTTCTGCAACTCTGCAGTCTGATAGGATGTCGGAAGCTGCCTCGTCCGCCTTGACCGCTGCTGGTACGACTCTCCAGAAGGTACCAAGATTCCCTGACTCGAGGCACCGCCGGGTTGGTCCACTGGGGATTCAACCTGCCGACCGCTGCTCCTGCTGCCTTCTGAGTCGCCGTCGGACGCGCCTAGTAAGTGTCGGCGTAGAAAATTAGCCATAAAGTACCTATCAAAGGTGGTAGAAGTGGAAAGAGGGGCGATGATGTTATTTAGTTTTTAATTTTGAAAACTTACCTTCTTCATCTTGCTCTTCTTGAGCAGTGGTAGCGCCACTAAGAGGCTGTATGGCGCCGCGCGATTCAGGTGCGTTCTTGCTGTGACTACTTAACGGTCCGTCTCCCAGACCTTTGGCTCCTCCCGAACGGGCCGTGTCCGATGGTGTCCTGCCCCCACCGCCAGAAGTATCAGGTCCAGCTGCCAGGAAATGGCCTATGGGCCTGTGTGAGGAGAGCGAAGGCGATGTGGGCTGGGGGTCAAAATTCGTCGTTAGAGCGCCGTTGCCGGTCGGAGAACCATCACGACGTGTAGGCGTCGGGGCGGCGGGAGGCGCGTCCTGCAGTACATCGTATGTTCGGAGGGTCCTAGGTGTCGTTGAAGATGAAATCAAAGGAGATAGAGCCTGCGGCCGTGATCTGGTAGAACGCGGGGGCATCGTGTGCGGTAAACCGCTACTCCCTGAAAGTTGAGAGAACGTCGTTTTTTCGGATTATGCACCCACCTCGGTGAGGCAGTGAAGAGGCACGCGGTGTTAATAGTGCGTGGTTGAATTCTGGATGGGTTGTAACCGGTTTAAAGGCCGATCAACATGCGGAGGATGGCAAGCACTATGTTGGAGATGGAAGAACAGACTGGCCGCCGTCTCTTTCCTTTCTGAGGATAGTAAGTCGATCGTGGCAACGAGGCCGCGGAGCGCTCGCTGTCTGTTCCTCGTGTGACGGGGGGGAACTCAAACTAAGATGTTTTGTCGGGTGGAGAGGCGCGCCCCAAAGACCCCGTGTTAGCTAATGTAGAAAGTAGAAAAGAATTAGGGATAAAAGTAGATAGAGGAGTGGGAAGGAGCGTGTCGGGGAGGCGGCGGGAGGGAGGAGGGGGAAGATAGGTTGAATGGGGATGAAACGGATGAGAGTATAAAAGAGAACCCTCATCATCCATCCTGAGCGACCATTGAACCGACATGGCCGGGGGCGACACAGCGTCGCTCTAGTGACTCTGGCAACCTTCTGTCTCGCACGGTAGTCGCAGTCCATGAAGGCCCATACCTAGAACCTATTATTGCGAAGGTGGAGGAGTCTCGGTATCCAACTCTGAAACCGGCTCAAAGGACACGCTAGAAGCACACCTGAAGAAGCAAAGTACAGGGGCCAGAGGGCGACGCTGACGACTGTTGATCGACAAAGGGTGCAGGTTGTCCGGATACAGTCCTTCCGGCACCCATCGGTGGCTCAATAAGGGAGTTAAAGCAAAAAATTACAAGGGTTTCTCCCTTATTAACGCCGTGACGTGGGACCCCAGTTATGAAACAGCACCCTCAACAACAGGAAACATTGCATATGGTGAAACTCCGCGCTGGGGCGCCGCTTTATGATCATGATTGCCACTGAATGAACTCCCAGGGTCGTAACTAAATACGATGCCCACGAGTTTGCCGCAGCTAGCCTTTCCCTGGAACCTAAGTGCAGCATAAAAGCGGCGACGAACCCAATTCGCCGGTAGTGTGCCGGCTGAACCCGGGAGCTTGTGGCGCGATTCAGGAACGTGTGTGTGGTCGGCGTTTCCAGGCCGGTGGCTTTGATATTACCCAAGTATACCAGCGCCAACCTCTGAGCGTGAGTAGTGAATTGGCATGATCATGAGTGATGTGTTTACAAGTATAGACAGAACAGGCCAAGATACAAGTGACAAAAATCAGCGGAGCGTGAGCAGGTCCGATATCAATATGCGGCTTTTAATTAATACGTCTGACCGCGGAAATATGCTTAGCTCCCGGTTGTCGCGGCGAATGTCAGGCGTGTCTGTGGCTTCAACGAGGAGGGGACACGGAGATGAGGCTTGCGGGTTCTTACTCGGATAACACAAAACGTTGGATTGACCAGTGCCGGCATCAGCCCGATATTAGCCCAACAATGCGTTAATGGAAGCGGTGCTCAACTTTAAATTCATGTCCTATGATCACATGTGATAGATTAATCGTTGTCAAACGCTACGGTGGAATGCTTTCTTTCCAAAAACTGAATCATCTCGAAGCGCCAGAAGTCTTCGGATAAGGGGGCCATGGTTATCTTTTGTGCTTCTCAATTACTTGGTTCGCCACATGGGGAGTGGCACTGAAGGCTGTGCTGGAGTGTTTTAGGTGTTCACGACACAGTGAGCGAGATAGGGAGAAGCGACGGGGCTCCGGGTCTCTTTCGAAGCTTCGGGGTAGTAAAAGGCACGATCATGGGGAAATCAGAGAAGCCCAATCCAGGTGCCGTTCACGACCGCAACGAAAGGCGCGACGATTAGATCACCATAGTGGCCTCAATGATCGCCGTGCAACCACAGCTTCTAAGGGAGAGACCAGCCCTGGGCCATTTACCCATAGGAGGAAGGAGCATAATGGGGTGACGATCACCACGTCCAGCTACTACGACACCCAAACGTGCTGCGGTGATCCCCGAACTGACCATCATAATTAGAGAACGTTGGGATCCTCAACTGAGACACGCACAATCCGTCGTGTAAATGACCAGACGATGGCACTGAACACTCGGGCTCTCGCAACCCGGATATAGAAAAACCAGAACAAGGCTACCCATCAGGCGTGGCACAGTATCAGGCCTATCGATAGGCTTTTTGTTGTACTAATGCAAATGGTCGGGCAAAGGTCTGACCGATCTGACCATGGCAGAGCAAGTGAGGGGGTGGCGGTTCGGAGGGGACTAATTAAACCTCCTCTCCGAAGCCAAAAAAGCTCATAAAACGTAGGGCTACGAAAATGGCGTCATATAGAAACACACGGGGCTGTGGACTAGATACTAAGTGGACCAGAAATCGAACGCGACGCGGTGGATGTATGTAGACAGTCAGGCACGACGTCATCTTCGAAGAGGCCGGAAAGTTCAATGCCGCCACCCAACATAAAGTGCGCAAATACCCGCTTGAGGACTGGCCGAGGGTTCAAAGATCAAGACATAATGAACTTGGAGAGTTTTATTGAAGGCAAAGTTCATTGGGTGCACCAACAAACCTCGCGTCGGAGGCACTTCTCAGAATGAGCCTCTTGGCGTTATAATGATGTGTGCACCTGTGTGGGTATGCATATATGCCCGTATATACGATTTGTGTCAATCTAGACCCGGACGACTGGTAGAACAACGTGAACTCACCGTGTCGGCCAAAGTCTACTGCATACAGTCGAGGGAGTGTGCGGAAATGCGCGCTCAACACGTGTTTGGCGATATCGATAAGGAATGAGGTCACTTCAACTGCACGGTGCCGTGTTCGATTTCCATCAGTGTGACTCCACCCACCGTCTTCATACACCGAGAAGATCGCATCATGGCAACCAAAATCACAAGTAAGAATATTAGATTTGCCCAGATCGAAGACGTGTTAGCAACGTGGATAATGACGAGCGGTTCGCTGTGATGCTTTTCTCTGTTGTAATAGAAAATCCATGCACGGCCAAATTCGATACCGCCGGTTGGGACGAAAAGCCTATCGTAGAAATCGCGGGCTCAAAGTTGAAGATCACCCGTGTCCGCTCCGAGCGCGTCTTCGGCGGTGAAGACAATCGCTTGCAAGGCAAAGGCGTCGCTGAATACACCATGGTCTATCATGAAAGCGCATCCGCTGACCCACACGACGCGACGGCTTCGTATGCTGGACTCATGCACTTCACTGGTACTTTGGATGGAGGGGAGGCGGGAGAGGTAGCCTTCATCACGACGGGGGTATATGACAAGGGCGTTGACGCGACCTGGACCGTTGATCCCAAGACTGCGAAGGGAGGATTAAAGGGGCTGAAGGGGAAAGGAGGATATTACACCAAAGGGCTGTCGCGCGAGGTCGGGGTTTGGTTGGAGTTGGATGAGGATTGAATTCGGCATCATCTACAAAAATGAAATGAAAAAAAGATACTGCATTATCTATTGAAGGCATTCGGCAGTTCTTGTGACACTACTGATTATCATGCGTCTATGGTATGACACGAACTGCCTACGCCGCCGAGTTGACGGTGCCCGCCCGTCTGGGAAATCCGATAACCGAAATCAAACACTTACAAATGTCTCCGACTCTTGCACAAAGGCAAAGGCGCATCACCTTAGCTTGTCATGGAATCTAGTCTGCTAGTCCTTACGACGTGTCTATGACCTATACGAGCCTCGTGAAATCCATCAATGCCTTGAACGGAGCAAAGAGAGGGGCAGAAGGAGCTAGATAGTCGATCTCACGGTAGCGATGGAGAATCGGAAGATCTGATATTCCACAGGGAAAGCAGCGCATATCCCGGCTTGGGGTGGGGGACACCCTAGTTTTCTTTGAGCTTTCCTTTCAAAGATTCCAGACTGCTAGAATGTGCAAGGGGTAAAAGAACTCGAGGGTTGTGATTTCGCGGCCTCTCATGTTTTTGCGGCGCTTACGTTGGCGAGACGAATTCACAGATAGATCTGCGCCAGACTAAGCACAATACTTCGAACGAAGACAGCAATCTCGAACCAGAGGATCACGAATTGTCACACAAAACCGTGCCAAGCTCCCGTCGAGTAAGGGCTTACGTGAAGCGCTCAATGCTCCGTTGGAGAAGCACGATAATCAACAAGTCACTGTAAGAGAATCGGTCAAATCTAGAAGATTCTAAGGCCTACAGAGGTAGTCCTTAACAGGGAAGTGCGGTAAGTGCAGTGCGTTTTCGCACTCGGTGAAAGACTAAAACGGTCGGTATACAGTGAGACGCACAGTACCAGCTTAAGGGATAAGCGGCCCGAGTTCTAAAAAAGCGACGGCGCATAAAGAACAACGAAGCTAAACAGTCAGTTCCAGAGTAGTGGACAAAGCGGTTTGGGTTATCTCGTTGCGGTGGTCTGGGGTCATCCGGCGTCCACTCTGCCTCGAGCGCAACCAGAATAAATGGAAGGAGTAACAGCAGCATACCCACGTCGACTAGGCCATGAGGCGGCTCATCCATTCTCGGTGGGAGGGCAGGTCAAGAGCGTGTGCTATGGATGTTGGCGCGATCGCCTCGTTTCGAACTTGTCTTTTGCCGAGTCGGCCGCCTTGTCTCCAGGGCTCATTCAGGCCCGGTAGTCGCATCGCCATATTTCTGTTCTACTTCAATTCCTTCTGTGCAGCGTGGATGCTGGTGGGAGGCGGTTCGACCAGAGTTAGGGGTTGCAAGCCACAGGGGGAACATCCAGGCCGTTATTGCGAGCATGGTTGGAGAGTTGCTGTAAAATTGGATACAGTTGCTCGGCCGGAAGGGATCCAGACGGCGGCAGAAAGCGGCAAAAGTGACCTTAAAGGTGGAATTTCGGTCTGAGAAGCTTGTTAAGCTGGCCAGACACTGTAGAAACACTAACATCATCCTTGTGCCTGTTAGAAATATCCAAATCAAGGTACATCCAGACCGCTTGGACTTAGGGATGATGGAGCTCGGCCATGACTGTTCGTAAGGTCAACCAACCAGTAAGTGCCTTGCTTGAGTCATGGTTTCCACTGGAGCAAATGAATATCACACGCAGCATTTTTTCAGCCGAATCGAATCAATAAGTGAGGGAGCCCCAGGCGCAGCATTCGGAGACGAGGTCCAAAAGAATCCAGCTCGCGGTGAAAGCCGAGCTAAGTTCGGGCCGTACAGCCTCAACGTTGGGCAGCAACCGCGTGGATGTTAATGGGGGTCAGACAAGGGTAGTACACTGACAGACGACGGCCCTCGTAGGTGTGGGCGGGGTGCTTCGAGCCTCACTGTTAGTATGTCTTTCTGGGTCGCGCCGCCCAGCCCCTTACTTGGGATGAGCATAATAGGATAACCTTTATTTCCCTGCTCTGAAAGAAGTCCCGGAGCTTCCGAAACAACGCAAGTGAGAGCCAATGGGCAGAGGGCAATTCCGCACGGCACTGACGCGTTGATTCCAGAGTGGAGAGAAGCAGCTGAATGGCTGATGAATAAATGGACGAATGAAGGAGGGTTTCCATGAAAAATTGAAATGCTATCCGTATGTGGTTATTCTGGAGATGGTAAAGGGTTTCTTGGACATAACCCTCCAGTTCGGCGTAACCAGCGTGTCCATCAGCTGCACGGTTTCCAAGATAGAACTCTAGTCTCTAGTCGATAAGTTGAGTGTAGAATACACGACTCTTAGACGTATCGAACGGTGGCACAAGTTGTTGTCTAAGACGATTGGTTGGTAAGGCAAAGTCACCGCCACCGCGGGATGCACCATTACCCACACCGGCAGACAACGATCGAAACTCTGGACCTCGCTCAGTTGCTCTAACTTCCATAGTAGGTAATTGAGTGCGGCGCTGAAACGTGAAGGGACAACAGTTGACCGATGTCGATTTGGTTGCTTCACGACGATCAAGGAATCCCGACAACCTAATGTGGCGCTCACCTCTAGCGACGGCGCGCTCGGCACCGCATGGCACACAGGGGCCGAAAGTGGAACCATAATTGGCATGAATGAGATGAACGGTGGTTGGGTGGGATTTCGGCTGGTCCATCGAAATCGATGGCGTACTTGAACGTCTGTGTATCGAGCCTATTTTTCTGAGTCAGAGAACCATATAAAAGAGGTTCTGCCTGTGGGACTGCGTCTGTTGACTCGAGGACGTTGGTTGGATGACGGTTGCTCCACCGGCGGTACTGAACGCACACAAATGTACGACTAGACGTCAATTATGCTTCTGTCAACAATGTCTATTCTTCATTCCAGACCACAGCATGTCCTAATCTGCCTCGATTTGATCCAAGAGTGCTCTCTCGTTCGTGACACCGGTTCAGACAATTTCCCAGCGGTTCAGGCCTCACGGCGTTTGGCCAATCCGCTTCGGAAATCAAACTATTGAATCCACGACCAACGGGTGGGGCTCTGCCTCGGGAGCAACCAGCAAAAGGATGAAAAGAGCACCAGAGGCACAGCCGGATCAGCTGAGCCATGAGGATCCTCACTTCTTGGGTTGGTCTAGAGCCACGGCTGTTGGCGCAGCCCCCCGGTTTCCGTCGATAACCTCCGGCCAGGTCGGTCGTTGTGTCCTCCAAGGCGTTCAATAGGCGTATCGTTGTGTGCCGGTCCATTCAATGTTGGTCTCTCAAGCGTGGATTTCATGAACGGCAGTGAGCGAAGAGCAAGCCACAAGGGGAACCTCAAGGCTCAGCATTGCAAGTACGACTGGAGATTCTTAGTGGTGTAAGGTGAGCCAGTGCATCTAGCAGGGGTTCCGATGGTGTCTCGGAGGGCGAAGTAGGGTCTTTCAGGAGAGTTCGCTCCAAGAAGCCTAGAGTAAGAACATAGGCGCTCAGTATCTTTGACTATACCTTAGAGCTATTCACTCACCCGCAGCGGCGAGCGGGAGGTAGGGTTAGTCAAGAACGGGTACTAAAAATCCTTTCTTGCGGGATGGATGACTGATCTTCCATTCCCTTGAGTGACCTAGCATTCAATTGGCAACCCGGGGGCAATTCTCAAACCAGAATCCAGGGTGATGACAAGGCTGGATGAGGTTCTAGCCACACAGCCTCCCTTTGGAGAGGAAAGCGCGTGGATACCAAGGCGGGTTCAAACCAGGGTGATGCACCACGAAAGAAGGCCGTCGTAGTTGTAGCCAGGGAGCCCCAAACCTCATTGCCGAAGGCGATTTTTCGGGGCCGGCGCCGTATACTCCCCAAGTGAGCAGAATTTTTCATAGCGGCAATAACATTCATTCTTAGCTTATGCGGGGAATTCCCAAGCTTCTGAGTTAATTGCAACGAGAAGAAGCGATCCAGAGCACGAGGCGATCCGGTGCGTTATTGGCTACGCTTTGATCGAGCAAAGACCAGACAACGAAACTATGTACTGGAATTTGATGAATGAGCGGCTGAGTGAAGGTTCCCATGACATATTGGTCGTTCCAAGACAGCCAGGTTGTAAATTAGGGTGAGGTATAGCTACAGCGTCCCATTTTGGGTGATGAGCCCATCCTGTGTCTCGGGCCCCATTATGGGACCTTCCGAATCAAGAGATTGACTACGCATGCACACGGCTCCTAGAGGCATCGTGAGGCGGTGAGAGCGGTCCAATGCGCGTGGTCGGCAAGGCAAGGCACTGGTCGTCAGCGCGGCGGGACACGTCGGCCGCAGCAGGATAGACCGAGCCTATGAACCTTGTTCATGTTGTCTGCTTCCACAGTGGGTAATAAGTATCCCACATGACTCAGCGACGTTGAAACTCGAGGTCGAGGGGACAACGGTTGACTAGCACCATTGTGGTTGAAACGTGTGGTTGCCTTCATGACAACCAAGGCATTCCACAATCTCTTGGACGTTCATCTCTGCCGATATGTTCCTCTGCTCCATATGGAGCACATACCACCACGAAGATAACAGTTTCAGCATGGATGAATAAATGGTGCTTGGGCGGGCTTCGATTGATTCGCCGAAACTGACGATGTTTCGAAGGACTTCTGCACATTGAATATGTTTCTTCCCACAGCTCGCGGCAGTAAAAGTACCGGAAAGATGTGTTTTGGAACATCCGGTGCCCTCCGATTGGCGGACGCTAGTGAGAGGATGGATGCCCTATTCAGTGCCGTATGCCATTGTCACTATTATGTCAATATGAATATGCTTCTATCGATCAACCTCGCCCCACCTATGTTAGTAGTACATCTGATCGGTCTAGGAGTTGACATTGTCGTCCAAAGGTGTTTGCTCGTCGGTGTTGGTATCGAACAAGCAATTTTCAAGGCCACGCGTCGTTGGTAAATCAGTCACCTGACAGATGGCGCGTCTATGTGCTTTGGTAATCAAGCCACTGAATCAACAATCAACAATTGAAATTGACTATAAATGATGCACCACGAGCCATTCACACTCTCCTCCCAACCAGCACCTTCTCCCCTTCATCTGCCTCCCATGTCTACATCTATCGACGCCAGACTCCCCGAAACTCCCCTCACCGCCAAACGACGCGTTGCTACACAACCTTCTACTGTCGGCACGTCCAGCAGCGGCAGTATCGACCCCAACACATTCACTCCGTTCACCCCTTATTCACGGGCTGCGTCTTCAGCCTTTGTCACTCCCGTACATGACGATGACGCGTCCACCAAACGCATTTTGATGTCGAGCTTGGTTGATTCAGACACTGCCTCGTCGTCGCGTCAAAAGACGACGCGAACTTCCATTGCAGACATCAGCGCAAACTGGAGAGCAAAGGCACGTATTGCTGGGATACGTATCTCTAGCGATTCTGACTCTGCTGCTGAACTACGTGAGTTCCCGCCCTCTTTGCGCGTTTTCATGGGAACAGATCGATATCGACCGCTCTGTTTTTCTTTGATACAGCTCTTCTGCGGTCCCCTGCGTTCATATCCAATGATCGTCGTCTGGCTCGAAGCATTAGACGCCCGGATCTTTTTAACGGGTCGCCGTCCATGCCATCTCCTCTCACCTCCTCTAGGAAGTCCAGGGCGTTCTTGACACCTTCAAAGAACCTCTTCCCCAACGTAAGTGGGGTCTTCCTGCCTTACCTCGCATAGGTATCCCTCTGACGCCATCCTTGGCTCGTGCATACATCAGAGCAATCTCGACGCACTTCCTGTCATCGCCGATGACGCCGATGAGGACAGCTGTAACTTCGACGAGGTGTTCCTCAACCAAGGCACATTGAACCGTACCTCCTCAAGTTCTAAGTTTTTCATCAGGATGGATGAGCAACCTCAGCCTCAACGGCAAGCCAAATCGCCTCGTAACCGCACATCACCCCCTTCCAAATCCTCACCCCAAAGTGCCGAGTGCACAGGTTGCAGCTCCCAGCTCCGAATCTCCGTCTTCGAGCCATGCCAGCACGCCATCTGTCACACATGTTTCACTGGGATCTTGAACATCGCTGATCAAAAGCGGTTGGAGTGTCCGGTGTGTTGTACGCCTGTCGTGGACTTTACCCTTGCTCCTGCGAAAACAACTTTCGCCTCGCCTTCGAAATTACACCAGCCAATTGCTTTGGGATTAGTACCCGCCGCCACCAAGCCGAGCTCTTCGCCAGCTCAAGACGCAAGGCGGAGGCCGATATCTACCTCCCGGGCTCCCTCGATGACTACATCATCCTCCCGAATCCACCTAAAATCCGCCTCCACGAGTGCTGCGCCCGTTTCTGAACCGTCCGTCATTCGCGTTGATAACCTTCCTTGGGTACGTTTTCTTTTCTTCCTCGCATCCACTGCCCGAATTCAGCTCATTGATTCCCCCATGTCCTCCCCTCTCTTGTAGGACGTAACTCCATCGATGCTCTCCTCGTGGCTTGATCTCTCATTCATCGCTATCCATATTCTCCTTGACCGTGGCACAGGCAAGACCCTTAGCCACTGCCTTATCGAGCTCTCCCAAGCCAACGCTAGGTTGGCGTTGAGGACTTGTCAAAATAAGATAATTGGGGAGGGAAGGAGGAGGAGGGCTGTGAGTGTGACAATGAGCGGGCAGGCGGAGTTGATGCGTGAGGTAAGTCTTCTTTGCGTCCATCCTTTTGCTTCGCCCCCGATTATTGTCAGGATCTTCCACTGATTGATACCGACACTCCATTCCTCCACAGATCTTCCCAACATGGCGCGGCTCCTTCGAAGCCTCCCGTCCGTCGGTTCAAGGACTCGACCAGCGCCGTATTGCCGATGCAATCAACGTCGGTCTTTTGACTGAACAGGAGCTTGACGGACTAATGAAATTAGTTGAAACGCCGAACGTCAGTTCTCCCTCTCTCCTCACACTTTGATAGTATTATACTCACTTCGATTCGATTCTCCAGTCTCATTTCCTCAAAGTCCCAACATTGCCGTACCATGCACTCATCAGCATCATGCAGAAATTCCCTGTCGCATTGGATTCGAGGGTGTTCTGGACGAACGACTTAAGGGATCGGTTGTTCGGTGAGTTACAGTCGCACTCATTTGCATGTTGCTGTATCATGACAGAGGCGTTACTCGACGCTCTGCCCTGTTGCTCCAGGTATTGTCAAGAGTGCCACGCAGGTCTTGTCCACACGGGTTACGCAGGAAGGTTGGGATGGGAAGTTGATGGACGAACTTGTTTCTACTGGGGTCAGCTGCGTTGGTTAGTTTTCAACCATCCCTTCATATATCTTTACCTCACTCACGATTCTGGTTGTCCCATAATCAGCTTTCACCGACGTTCAGCGCCGTCTCATCGCTGTTGCCGCCTTGCCAGACACCAACACCTGCGCCAACACGCCAAACACTCCCTACGTAGAACTTGCTTCCGACTCCGACTCCGACGTCACCGACTCGCCTCCCAATATTTCCGAACCCGTCACGCCCGCCGAGCATATCAACGACCTCCAGACTGGTTACTTCACCGCTCAGAACTCCACCCACCCCAATCGTCGCTCGTCCATGTTCACTGGCGTTGCTCGTTGTCGTGTTGTGCAGATTATGGATCCTGTTGCCGCATCTTCTCTCCCCGCTTCCGAGCTCCCGAGATCGCTCTTCGAGCAGATCAGCGACGACGTAGGTGTGGATGCTGCTCTGGTCAGGATGGTATGGAGGAAATTTGTCGAGGCGCAGGGATAGTAGGGCTCGGATTCAATCAATTGTGTCGATCCCACCCGGTCTTTCGGCTCCTTCGAGGAGATATTTTCCCTTTCCTTTCCCTCTCGTCTGTGACTCTCCGCTTTCTGCTATCGATACCGGGTTTTCATTCTTGGTGCGCTTCTCCGGCTGTCGTCCCGCCTTTCGGCTAGCTTTCTCCCGTCGCACATCCAATTCCCATCTCGTTTCATCCCAATCCTCATCCGATCGTCTTTATTCCTTCATTATTTGTCTTGGTCCGTGATACGTGCAGCTATTTCATGTTTGCCTTCGGTGGGATGTTTGATCTTGGTCGGTTTCCTTCGTTCCGGGGTCAGAACACACATACTCAAATTTGAATTTGACTTTGACATTGAAATGGTTATCACTCCCTTGAAGGGTCGAGGAATCGTATCTCTTAACCTGGTTGTGGGAGCCCGAAACTTCAAACATGGGGGTTTGAAGGATCGGGGGGCGTCCCTGTCTGTGGTAACGACAAAAAAATTTCATGGGAGTCGAGGATTTGAATGTGCCGCGAAGCACTGATCCATGTTAGGGTAAAATCTGATCAGTAGCGGGAAACACCGTATCCACTATTTCGACCACCACATCCTTAACTTATCAACTTCAAGGATTGAATAACAGCTCTCGCCACTCAAGCAGAGATTGAGGATAATATTATGTCACACCTAATGTTTCTGATTAGCTGCTTCCGGAAATCGTCTGCCGCTTCTGTGACCTCACCGAACTGAATTGTCAGACTTGGACGATTTTGGGCTGGTGTGCAAAGCACGACGCGGTCCCGCTCTGCAGATGAGATGGATGTGGGCAGATTTCAAGGCCTTGATTGATATTGGTTGCAGCTCGGGTCGGAACACGAAGCTGCTTGGGCTCGCTGCTCATTTCCTCCTTGGCCGTACATTTTATTTCTTTCTGACTGAGGTAGCATCTACACTGCTCTAGAACGCTCAAGATGACACGCGGGCGTTGTTTGCTAGAAGGCAAGACGCGGCAGGTCTTCGAGCCTGGCGATCATCCCACCTCTGATCCCTGACGGTCTGCGACGTCATGACCCTTAGGGTAAGGGCTAGTGAAATGCATTCTCTCAGCACTTGCTCGCATCTAGAATATTTAGATATCGGCATCATCGCAACCGACACGGATGTAGACGTCAAACGCTTGGTCCAGCATTACGAATAGGAATATCGTTTCACCGAATCGCGTACACGACAAGGACCTTGACCGGTTGCGACGCGGGTGCAAAATTATAACGGAGCCCGAAGTTTAGGTGGGAGACTATGTACAATACAGATAAATCACAACGCATGCAGTCGCATCCAACGGGAGGAGCAAAGCAAAATCAAGATAAAAGGAGTCCTTGTAGAAAACGTCAAAACGTCTTCACTCATCGTCGTCGTCCAACAAAGTCGCCAACCCATCGTTCAGTTCATCCGCAGACCTCTCAAACACCTTGAATGTGACGGGCGCAGCAATCGCGCTCCCCTTCTCCTCCTCCTTCCCCGCGCCTTCCTTACTCTTGCCCCAACCAACACCCCGCTCTTTAAACACCTCTGGCCGTCGATCCAGCAACACATCTAAATCTGCATCGCTAATGATCTTGTCGTCTGTCGAGTTGACTACATCGATCTTCTCAGCCTCCAGACTGAGTAACGAGGAAGCGAGGCTTTCCGTCGCTGTGTCATTCGTACGAGATCCGACCGCTTTGAACTTGCCCTTGGCGATGACGAGTGCCTCAAGCTTTCGCTTCTGAGAGGCCCGTTCGAGGACTTGTGTTTCGATAGTGTGAGCAGATACTAATCTGAAGATAAGCACGGGTCGGGTCTGGCCAATACGATGGGCACGATCTTGTGCTTGAAGGTCCATTTGGGGATTCTAGGTGGGGCGCATCCAAATTGTCAGCATTCAGCATGAGAGGGTGCGCATGGGAGGCTTCGATGTATGTCGTGCAGGACTTACCCAATCTGAATCGTAAAAGATAACCGTATCGGCAGCAACGAGATTAATGCCCAATCCGCCAGCCCTGGTGCTCAGCAAGAACAACTTGCACGCATCCTTACTCTCTCCACCTTCATTAAACTCCTTCATCTGATCCCTCCGATCCTCGTGTTTCGTGCTCCCATCAATCCTGAAGACCTTCCAACCCTTGAGATCCTCCGCCCATTCCTCAATGATATCGAGCATCGACGTGAACTGGGAAAAGATAAGGACCTTGTGCCCTCGAGCGAATAGTGTATCGAGGAGGCGATTGAGGAGGAGCATCTTCCCGGAGGCGTTGATCAGGTCCTGCGCGGTGGTGGTTTGGTTCGACGTTTGATGAGAGGAGGTTGGCCAGCTGAAGAGGTAAGGGTGAGAGCAAACTTTGCGAAGCTGCATAACTTTATTCTGAAGATGCATGTTGTTAACGATTTGGACTTTTCGGAAAATGCAAGGTCATCAAATGGTCGGTCTATGGCATATGAACACAGGTGGAACAAGTACTCACAAGCTTTTTTGATCGCATGCTCCCTCCCAATCTCATCGGCTGTTAACGCCTTTTTACTCCTCCCTGACTTCCTTGGTGTCTCCTCCCCACCATTTCCCCCTACATTCTCCAACCACTCATCATCATCCTGGATTTCCATATAATTTACTCTCTCCCCAGCCACCTTCCTCCTCGCTACACCTTGCGCGATCCCTTCCTCCTCCCACACATCTTCGTCCTTCTCCAACCCATCCTTTGCACGCTTATCCTCCAAAGCCTTCTTCGTCTCCCAGTCTAACTCTCCTTCTACTCCCGTCAACTTCCTGACGATCCACTGCCTCAACGTCGCACCACCCTTCACCACTGACTGATAAAGTTCAATCTGTTGAGGCGTTAGCGGCGCAAAGAGAACATATTCCTTCTTCGGCGGGAGGTTGGTCTCAACGTCGACTTTGAGGCGACGTAGCAGAAAAGGTTTGAGGATAGCGTGAAGGGATGTGATGAGTTGACCATTTTGGTCGCTGGAGAGTCCGCCGGAGTCAGAGGATGCTGCAACGGGGTCGAACCATGCTTGGAACGCGCTAAGGTCGTCGAAGATCTTGGGCATAATGAAGTTGAGGAGCGACCATAGCTCGTTGAGGTTGTTCTGTATCCAGGTTCATATCTTCAGTCTCGGATTATATGGACCAGAAGAAAAAGAAATGATCTCAGTTCGTGACGCACATGGAGCGGGGTTCCTGTGATGATCAGTCGGTTCGCAGATGGGTACGTGCGGATCTCTTGAACGAGTCTTTACATGTCGACGCGAGATTGAGTTTATAGATTTACTTAAACTCGCAAGAAAAGGAGCTCACCGCGACTCCATGTTTTTTAACCGATGTCCCTCATCGATGATCACAAATGACCAATCATACTTTTGCAACACGTTCCTGTCCTTAATGATCATCTCGTATGTGGTCAACACGACTGGGAAAGTCTTCTTCGTCTGCACGTCCCCCAGAGTGGACGCTTCCAGAGCAATCATCCTAGGAGTTGGCTTCTTCGCCACACCTTTGGATTTTCGACGCCCGCCAGATGGTGTACTGGCACGCGACGAAGCGGGACTGGATGCTTGCGACGAGTTGAGGTCTACGGGGAGAGACATCTGGGTCTTGGCGACGAGCTTGCGTTCCTCGGGGGTGCCATGGTAGATGCAAACGGGAATATCTGGTGTGAACTTGGCGAACTCGGACGCCCAATTGTGCAGAACGCTGAGCGGGCATACAACGAGGAACTGGTAATTTGTATTAGATGAGGTGGGTATATCGAGAGCCGTGGTGGTAGGTTCTTACCGGACCCCACACACCCTTCTCCTTCAGATGAGCAAGGAAGGCGATCGTTTGAAGCGTTTTGCCGAGACCCATCTCGTCCGCCAAGATTCCGTTCAGACCTAGCGATGCATTTAGATGAGAAATTATAAGTGGAACACGCGTAGACTCACCATTCTCGTACAGCAGGGTCAGCCACTGAACACCAGCGAGTTGATAGTCACGTAAAGTTGCACCAGTAACCGATTGCGGTTGTTTCATATACAAGATCTCCTCATTGATTTTGACGCGTTTGGATTCGTCTTCGGTCTCAATCGCCGTCGGGGCGTGTACTTCCGCTTCGACCTTGGCGCGTTTGGATGGGCTGGGTCCACCGCTTCTCGTACTCCTCGCGTTTGAGTTTTGACCGCGTTTGCCATTGGCGTTTTTCACCGACGCGGACGCCGCCTCTTCTTGCTCAGCCTTCTTCATCGCTGCGGCGCGTTGTTGCTTCTGAGTTTTGATACGTTCTGCGATGATGGAAGAAAATGCGGTCGAAGTCGCGAGCAGACGCTTCAACTTGGCGAGCTTTTCCTCCATGATAGGGTCGTGCGGTGGCGAAATTTCCGCATCAGCTACAATAGCCTTGTCGACGAGCGAATCAGATGAGACAGAAGCTGGTTTTGACGCGACTGCTGTCTTTGAGGAGACGGAAAGGCCGCCGTCGAGTGGGGACGAGTCGCGAGTCTAGGATATTCAGCAAAAAATGTCAGTTAAGATCTCAACCTCGTCGAAGTAAGGAGTTTCTTACAGCTGGAGATGACATTATGGTGACACTCTGTGCTTAACCTTATATGTGTAGGAGAGAATGGAGGCGCTGGCGTCGACTAGTGTTGGCGTCGGGCGTCCTTTTGGCGGGGTGAACTATAGGCACGTGACGTGGCACCAAATGTTGGACCACGAATCGCATCGCATCCACTCGAACCAAACTGGAACATTTGGCATGCTCTGCTGCTCTCCGTGGCGGATATGTCATGCTTATTCTGCTTTGACGTCTTTCCCGTCCTTTCAAATTATGTTTTCAGTAACATGTCTCTGATTCCATTACCTACAACTACTTGCTTGTCTGTTGGAGAAAATCCAGGAGAATCGACTACTACTTAGGCTTTTCCCAATGCGATCACATCACACGCACGTGAAGCTACTTCACCGCCATCCAGATAGTCGGACATGATCCCCTAGGCACTGCAGTAACTAACCCGCTCTGAGGATCAACGTGTGCTTCTTCGGTATGTGCGGACTCGCCTTGCCCGGGACAAGACATCAGATTATGCCCCACCAGATATCTTTATTTCTGCAGTATTGCTAAAAAATTCCTATAGACAGTCCACCGAGTCCCATCCACCTTCCGGCCCTCAACAGCCTTCTGCTCGACACTGGAGTGCCAATAGTGCTTCAACAGCTTTCATGTTGGCGGACCGGGACGTTGTATCAAGTGGAAGCGCGAGTCCTGTGAAGTATAGATCTGAGCGCCCCGATGGATCCAAGGCAATCGGCCGCTGCATGTCGCTGTGACTTGCTGCAAGCGTCAGCATATGAACCAAAGATAAGGATGATGACTGCGGTTCCGACGTGATCAAAAGCTGACAGCTTTTACGCTCTCACTCAAGCAAGTGGCTATGAACGTCAAGGAAGCTATGACGAAGGCCTTGTTTACTTGAGAGAGGACATGGTGTCGTTCTCTCAGTGAGGATTTGATCATGGGTGTGATTGAGAGAGCAAAGATTATCATTCTCATGACGAGATTATGATATAATACTGGTGTCAGTGAAAGTTGAGGTGATCGGACTTCGGACCTAGTGTATCACGCTAGTTGCCTGGCGTTTTGGACAACTGGGCCAGGATTTCTCACCGGTTATGTCCCAGTAACACCTACACGGGTTCTACGGACCATGTATTCGGAGGTACTTGCTTTGTATTCCACATAGAGCGCGGATGTTGTAACAGGCAACAATGAATAACTTGCTATGACGTCATATTGGCATGGAATAAGGCCCGCTACCCACACGATAATTTACCTGCATGGTCAAAGTTTTCCTCGCCAGCATGGATTGTATTGAGAGAATACTAGCTGCTACTAACTGTTGCTAACTACTATATGAGAAAGAGCATTTTGTGGTCAGTGATCATTGGATGGCGACCCATTATCCCCGTCAGCGGATCCCGATCTACCACCGTGTTCCGATAATCGGGCGCTGTGGAGTTTGAGCAACGCATATCAGAAATTCATCGACCACTGCACCAAACTCAAAGCATTGACCGTTAAGAATATGCTTGAGCAGACCATGGTGTGCCTCGGACACCGTGATTTAGCCTCCAAATGGATCCCACGGCGACACAAACTTGCTATAAGCCAAGAATGATTGCTCATTACAATATGACGTTTGTCATTTTTATCGAGGAAGTGCTTATATTACAATACAAGCAGAGTCGCGACGCCTGTACAAGAGGGAGTGGATGCAGATTGCATTAAGGTGTCGTAGAGAGCGAAAACAGACGTCGAAGTAGAGCGTGATTGGGAAGTGGAGTGGTCATTGGACCAGTCATGGGGTTGAGTTTCCACTAGGTGTCTAAAGGACGCCGCGTGCTTCGATCCACATTGGTACGGCTTTTGTATTTGCTATGAGTTTTGTCTAAGCGAATTTTAGGGCTAACTGTCGACAAAAACCTACTACTAAGGTAGCGGGAACTTGCCCTTGGCGATGACGGGGACCTCGAGCTGCTTCTGTCTGGGGGCTTGGTATTTGGTCGAAAAACAAGGATGAGGTGGGCTAGATAATACGATCTGTGATTCATGGTCCGTTCAGAGATTCTAAATCGGCACAAGAGATTGGCTTATTCAATACCCACCAACCTAAGCTGAGAAGCTACCAAAGTTCCGTGCCTAGTGATATCATTCTTCGGTTCGGCGCGAGCCGTCCAACAACGCTTCCGCAGCTTTTCGCACACCGAAATCCTGCGGTCGCCATACCAAGCAAGCTCAACAAAGTAAAACATCAGCAATATCTCGAACAGAATGGGGAATTATATTTAGTTTATATACATGGGCTCCGTAGATAGCCAGCCGATGAGCTCTGGGAAACTCCTGACGCCATGGGGATAGGAAGGGGTGGCTAGCTCGCCCCGATCGTCCAACGCGCTGGGAAGCCCATCAAATCAATCCCTCCAGAGATAGTAAAACACTATACATCCTTTGATCGCCAAGCTCCTTGAAGATCTCGAATGCCTCTCTCAGAAAGGTGATACCGTCGCTATAGTGCCCTCGGGCTTTCTTGCTATGTCCGATGGCATCGAGGCATTGAGCCATCCTGCTTCGATCACCGAGCTCTCTGTAGATTACGGATGCCTCGCTCAACGAAGCGATGGCGTCAGGATAGCGTCCCTGAGTTTTATTACTACCTCCGATGGCTTTGAGGCAGTTGGCCATCCTGTGCCGATCGCCAAGCTCCTTGAAGATCGCGAATGCCTTTGTCAACCAATTTACGGCGTCCTCATAACGTCCTCGAGACCCCTCACTACTTCCAATAGCTTCGAGGCAGTTAGCCATCTCGGGTCGATTGTCGAGCTCCTTGAAGATCGCGAATGCCTCTTTTAACCAAGTCATGGCATCATCGTGGTGCCCTTCTCTCTGCCCAATCTTTCCAATGATTTTGAGGGAGTGGGCCTTCATGCCAAGATCGTCGAGCTCATCGAAGATCACGGCAATCATGCCCAGTGAAGTGGCAGTACCATCCCAGCGCCCCATCCAGTCTGTGGCGAAGACGAGGCAGTCGATTATCAGCCTCTTATCTCCACCCTCCAGGTAGACCGCGTATACCTTGCTCAGGCTCTGCGAAGTGCAAACGTTGGCATTGTGATCCTTACGAATGCGAGCCATCATGCTTTGGTCGTTGAGTTTCTTGAAGATCGCATATGCTTCACTCAACTTGATGAAGGCCTTGACACATTGCCCCTGAGCCTCCTTGACCTCCGAGATGGCTTTGAGGCAGTGAGCCATCCGGCTTTGGTCCTCAAGCTCCTTGTAGATCGCGACTGCCTCACTTAGTGAAGTACAGGCCTCGTCGTAGCTTCTCTGACCTTCCTTGGTTTCTCCCATGGACTTGAAGCAAGCAGCCATCCTGCCTCATTCGCCAAGCTTCTTGTAGATTGCAACTGCCTGGCTCAGCTGCGTACAGGCCTCATCATAGTTTCCTCGATCTTGACAATGGATTTGAGGCAATAAGCCATCCTCCTTCGATCCCCGAGCTCCTTATAGGTTGCGGCTGCCTCGCCCAGTGAAATGATGGCAGCGTTGTAGTCCCCCTGCCTTCTATTGGTCCCTCCGATGGATTTCAGACAGTCGGCCATTAGGCCTCGATCACCTAGCTCTTTTAGGATCGCGCATGCCTCGGTCAGCACAGAGATCGCATTGCCATAGTGCCCCTGAGTATCCTTGATCTCTCCCATAGGTTTGAGGCAGTGCGCCATCATGCTTCGATCGCCAAGGTCCTTGAAGATCGTGACGGCCTCACTGAGCAAGGTGCAGGCGTCGCCATAATGTCCCTGATATTCCATTATCGGTACAATGGAATGGAGGCAGCGGGCCATCATATTTCGGTCGCCGAGGGCCTCGAAGATCGAGCTTGCCTCACTCAACGAAGTCAGGGCAGCATCATTGTGGCCCTGAGTTTCCTGGATCTCTCCGATAGATTTGAGACAATGAGCCGTCATGCTCCGATCGCTGAGGTTCCTGAAGATCAGACATGCCACGTTAAGTGATATGCAGGCCGCATCGTACTGCCCCTGTTTCCCCGTTTCCCCCGATGATTTTGAGGCAATGGGCCTGCATATTTTTATTACCGAGCTCCTCGTAGATTGTGGCTGCCTCGCTCAGCGAAGTGACGGCATCTTCATAGTGCCCCTCGGTTTCCTAGATCTCTCCGATGGATTTGGAGCAGTAAGCTACCCGGCTCCGCTCGCCAAGCTCTTCGTAGATTGCGGCTTCCTTCCTCAATGCGGTGCACGGGTTATCGTCATGTCCTTGGCAACCATCGTTGTCGTTTTCTGTGTCTGGGTCCGCCTTATTCTCGGTATTGTGACAATCTATTTGATCAACGGAGCAAGTTGATTGGTCATTTTAGTCACCGACGGAGTAGCTCAATTCCACTGTGTCAGTGGAATCTTCGGCTTCTCTTATGGCTTAGCCTTGAGACTCACCGTGGGGTAACGCTATTGATTCCTGTTCACGAATCGTATTGCTTCGTCCGTCGGGCTGTTGCGCTGTGACAGGCCCAGAATCATCTGGGATGCTGCTGTCAATATCCATCGGCGTGTGACATGGCGACTACCGTTGGATAATCAGTATGTAGTTTTTGAGCTTGCTTCCATCATGCAACTAACTCACAATAGTGGGCAGGAGGCCTGCAGCGCGGCCTACAACTTCATCAGCAGTAAGTCGATTCTCAGGTTCCTTTTTCCAGCAGGATGCCGCAAGCTCCTACAGCGACCTGAAGTCCTTTCCATTGCGAGAGAGCGGTTCGAAAGATGGTCGTTGTCCCTGAATAACCGCCGTTGACACTTTGAACGTGGAACCAGGTGAGGGAAGGGTTCTCGGCCAGTCAATATCTATAGCAAGGCCCAACAAGAAGAAGGTCGGTCGGTGCTTGAATCAAAACCTCTCAAGGGAATTTACTTACTTCAACAATCGTCATCCCAAGAGCGTAGATGGCAGTCTTCATCGCCCTTGGCTCGTCTTCGATCAATCCCGGACTCTTCCACCTTGATGTTCTGGCGCCCTTGGATCCCGGCGACGTAACGTTGAATTCGGAGTCCTTTGTCAATCCGAAATCACCAAGTAACGGAGAAAGGGAATCGTCCAAGAGGACGTTCGCCGCTTTGATATCTCCATGGATCACGCCACAAGCGTGCAGATATGCAAGTCCTGACGCGATTCCATGGATCTGTGAGAAAGGGATAGTGGTGATGATCAGAGCAGCGCTCAAATTTATAGATACACGCTTACAGTAGCAGCTTTATCAAAAGCGGAAAAAGCTTCGCGTTTTTGGTCAGAAACAGAGCCCTGGGTGGGGAACGAGTCCGCCAAGTATTCCAGGCGATCGGCTAGGAATCTGGAGAGGTCTCCATGTGCCACTCAAGGAGCAATCAAGTACACGATAGAACATATCTCGATAACCCCATAGAATGGCAGAAGGTTGACATGGTTCAAGGAAGACCAAATCCTCGCTTCTCGCCTATACCTCTATATGTTTAACAAAGGTGATCTCAAAAGTGCGTCATTGATTGAGTGATAAAGAGCTTCAGTACGCACTCGTTTCACCTCTACGGCTTGAATGGTTCCTTCTTCTATGATTCGGGGGCACTTCATGGCCAACTTCATTTTTGTGGGCGCATAAACTCCTTGGTACATATCGCTAAAGGTGCCTAATGCGACCCGCTTTAGAATGGCGATCAGGTGCGAGTCGGATGGCGATAGTGTGAGGCGAGGTGAGCCGTTGGGAAGAGTGTGGCCCGGTGGTATGGTCGCGGAATTCGGTAGATGAAGGCTGAACGAATACAAGGTTGGTGCATGGGCACCAGTGACCGCTCACATCAGAGTGTAAATAAGTCGTATGGGACTGAAATTTCGGATTCCCTAGGCTTTGTGAAGCCAGGTTGCTCAATTGCGCGCACAGGTACACAAAAGAGAATAACTTGCCGAAGATTCGAAACGGGCGGTAGCATTGCAGGAGACCTGAAGGCTGTTTGACAGCGGCGCATACATGCCCGCACCCGCATCCGCATCCACATCCATATCTTCCTCTGGGGTTAGAAAGGTTTGTGGAAAATAAGGTCACTTTGGGGCTCGGCAAAGATGTAGCTATTGGTATAACTGACCATCCGTCTTTCTAGGATGCTGAATCTCATTGTCCCATTTGCTATGGAGGTCGATTCCGAGGGACTGGTCGAGGGCAGAGTATGCACAGGGCAGGTCGGTGTCACAGGCTGCTGACATTTGGGACAATTGGTGTTAGGTGCAGCAGCGTAGTGTGAATGTGTTCCGAGTGGTTTGTTCGTAGGCAGATAGTTGGAGCGGGAAGAATTGAACGTCGAACTGGTTGTGGTTGAATGCGCTGAGCATAAGGCAGTGTGTTGCCACAAGTAACGCCTCAAGTCAGGCTCACCCTTAACATCGAGCGTGCAGCGAATAGCCTTCCTGAGCCACGAACTCCAGGTGTCTTGGCAACGTTCAACAAGTGATAGGATTTTTGGTCTCGCCATCCGAAATGTAAGCGTTCAAGGCTACTATTGAATTACCTGGTGTGAAAGGTCGTATGTTCAGGGGGGTTGCCGAGCATGTTCAGTCCAAGGGTTTGACGATGTCACCTTCAAAATTTCCTTTCCTGCCTTCTTCTGGCCAGGTATTCGGTCTCTGCATATTTTCACAAATGGGCATTGATCATACTTCGATCACTTGCAATATTTTTGAAGCACCGTATATCTGCATCATCTACCCAGCCCTAAAACCGGGGTTTGAACCTTGCATCCGGCTCGTGGTTGCATAGTTTGATAGAGGGTTATGGGATGCATGATCACACTGGAGAAGTCATGGCGGAACCCGAGCCCTAAAAGGAATCCCGCTCTCTCCTTCCGCATCCTCCGTAGCAGCTGGAATGTGTAGCAAGTCGGCCATGACGTAGGTTGACTCATCGAATCTGGAAATTTACTACACAGTGAATGGGACACGCAACTATGTTTCGGAGACGTAGCCCACACCAGCTAGCAAAAGTGCACCTTCTAAACCCAGTTCACTCCAAAACAAAAGAACAGCTGCATTCTCGCTTCACCTACAGTAATGCCATGATCGCCGAGTATCCTATGCCTGAGGCTGTTTTCTGTATTACGTTTTTCAGCTCACGAATGTGTGGCATGGGTGCCTTGGGTCACGTGGCAAGTAACTATGCTCTCACCCAGGTAGTGTTACCGCGAGACAGAGACCGTCTCGCCATCTCTCTCGTCTCGTCTCGAAATAAGGGCACGTGCGACACCGAGAGAGAGAGAGAGAGATCAATTTGAGGGCTTGCAGCTTGCGCTGATGGTACCCTTAGCTACGGTAGTCCACAACATAACAAACAAATGAACGGAAAAAAGCTGCGGAGTCTATTATTGTCATCAAGTGGGAGTGCTCCCGACTCAACTTTGTCGTGAAAAGGCCTTTTTAACTTTCACAACAAAGCAAGCCTTACATGATAGAATGTGAAAAAATATGGAGTGACTGTGTATTGTTGGAGTTTGTTGTAGATAATTATCGGTTGTGGTTCATGGTTAAGATTCTATTGCGGATCGGCTGGTATGCTGGCCAGGGAGGC